>OZ023145.1:21593254-21604624 GCA_963675895.2 Styela plicata
ATTTTGTAATGGATGCAAATATAAGTTGGAAATCTCAGATTTCCCAAGTGTTGAAAAAAGTGAAAAGAAATGTAGCTTTATCTTCCCGCATCGAACACTGCACCAACGGAACAACTTTAATAAGTATGTTCCAGGCATTGATATTAAGTCACATACGGTATTGCGGGTTAGTTTGGCTTCATGGAAATAAAAACCTATCTCGCAAAGTACATGTAATCGGTTCATGAGAATGGTATTTAATGAGGAAAGCCATGAACACGACCATGCAGTTGAGGAAGCTAGATATGAGATATCATTGAGAATTGTCAATCTTTGTTACTTTATTTTATACTGTTGTTTCTTATTTGTTTAAACTCCTTTCAGAAGTCGAGTGATAGACTAGGTGCTACCTTCTGTCGGCCCATGTCTGAATGAGCTTGAATTAAAAGCTATTTTCTGAATGAGAGTACATTTTGATGTTTGGGAGTTGCTCCGACCAATCTTGTGTGTGAATTGTGATGGATACCTGCACATTATAAATAGTTTTGTTTTTAATTCCGGGTGTGACTTGCTTGGATTGAGCAAAATCATGGCTCCTGAAGGCATGATATCCTTTATTAGGATCTCAGTCGAGCCTTGCCTGTTCTCCCATTTTAACGATTGCTGTAGTTGAAATGCAATAGGACAGTAATTTTTTTACGAGAATTATGTGTGTTATTTTTATATGTGTATGTATACCGAAAGTTTATGCTCCTGACCCAACAATGTGTAATGATTAAAGATTGTTTTCGAATTTTTACATGACCATGAGCTCACCGAAACAAAAACCCTGATGTGAAGGAAGAGTTCAAATTTCTCTTCAAATGAACTTGCAACGTGACTGTTTCTTGGAGTTTTATGCGCAATTCCCTAGCCTCCAGCATCTGGCCAACCAAAGTCCAAAGTAAAGATGCAACGAGATCCAATGAAACTGAAACTGTATTCAATGATCTCACCAAACAAGTAGTACATGTTGAACAGCGTGAAACCTTCGGAAATTAACGATAAAACTAATATATGATGACACAGCCACTGTAATACAATATATAAATTTCTACAGTTAGCTATTGCAATACAAATTAGCAGTAAAAATAATCCTAACTATCAAGAATATCACTAACTTATCACAACCCAACTTAGCCAGAACACTGTAATACAATACTACTTAAACTAAACTCATTAAACCAGAATGCAATAATAATCGCCCTAACACAAGTCGTAAAACACAAAATGCGTACAAAGCGAAAATCCTTATCCCGCAACATGGGGAAAATACAAAACGCTTTCTATGACGCAACAAATTCACATAAACATGTTTGGGCATGTTTACGTCAAGATAAAAGAGAGAGTTATCTCTCGGTGCATATTATAAAGAAACACTAAATTAGAGTTCACTGAAGTAGGACGGCGAGTTTATATCTAACATTCCGGCCCCAGATAATTTAACATCTAGATAATTTATCTCAGAAATAAGAGATAAACTAAGCAAGTGAAACTTAATGAATTAAAAGTGTGTATATAATGAATAGAAAGCAACATAACAATATATACAGGATAGCATAATTAACCCGTTTTAACATTTAGTCAAGTTCAAGTGAGCAAATCTTTCTTTATATCACGAACAAAAGAAGATTTGGATGTTCGCACCTTAACTCTACGGACAATTTCCTGCTTATCTGGGTAAACCTCGTCCACAACAGCCATGGGTCAACTGCCGCGGGAGGTTATCATCGCACATAAGTACTAAGTCACCTGTCCTAAGATTGGAGAGGGTTGCAACCATTTTGAACGTCTTTGGAGCAAGGGAATATATTCACTTATAAATCTCTGCCAGAATATGTCTAACATACGCTGGACATGCCTCTAACCCTGTCTGTATTCATCAGCACGCAGGAAAACATCAGGGGAAAGGTCAGGGTCGAGTTTACTTATCAGGATAGAGTTGGGAGAAAGGGCGTGAAGGTCTCTGGGATCGGTACTAATTACATTAAGAGGCCTCATCATTCGTTAACAATAGATCTTCACCCTCCAGTCTAGAAAGGACCAAAGAGAATAACTAATCACGTTATTCGAGGGTATATCATCCAAATCAAAGACCATGTTTACAGCCAAATCTTCTGTGACTTCTCTCAAATTCATAACCTCCTCAACAAACCAGATTTTGCGAATGATTTTGCACGTGGTGGCGAGAAGAAGGTTGGCCAATTGAGATTTGCCCTTTGTTGTGTAAAGAGCAATACAATAAGCGTTTTATTGTGATTCGTTATTCGCAATATCTTTGCACAATTCCAATCTTTATGAGACAAATTCTTACTTTTGACCCAGCCATGATAAGAATGTATGTGGCCGTATAACTGAATAACATATGAGTCTGGATTCTTAGGAACTCGCGTTGCAACGAACTAGGAAAATATGAGCCTGCAGGAGGAGGAGGGCCGAAACTAATGAGACTAGAACTCCGCCCATCCGCTCACGCTGCTAGATGTACACGAGCTCCGTGTCAGTAAATACAAGTAACAAAGTAAACTGCAATAATCTGCGTGTTGTGCCTTTGCAGCATTTCATCCATGCTTCCACTTTTAATAAGCGCCGAAAATAGACTACCGACAGATCAATGAAGAAATTGGATTTGTACTATCCCAGTACAAAAGCCTAACAACTTGAGGCGATACCTGACCATCCATTGGTTTGCGCAGGTCCATTCACAACCAGTTTTCTGAAGTTTTTATAGTTTATAGCAAAGTCACCGGAGTACCTTGTTGCATTGTGACAAACGAGCAGATTGGAGATGACAAATCCAGTATACGGTCGTGCCACAAACAGTAACGCTCTGCACATTGATATGGCCCCACATCCCAGGCATGACCCAGATCTTTCGCGCAAGTGTGACTAATGAAATGCAATAACGAAGTTAGTTTTTTATGTAGCATGGTGATTTTCGTAGGTAAGAAGGTGAGTCCAGGATGTCACTTTGCGATCAAGGGGGGGAGTTCAGAAAATGTCCCGAAAGCTGCCCACCTAACACGGAATGCTATGCCCTTCCGGAGACAGTATGCTGTTATGCCATCTTGTCAAAAGTTCTATTTAGTGCAACAAGGCGATTTGAGTAATATAGTGATGCCTCTTTAAGCCGGGGTAGATGGCCAAGAGTAAAATTCTAACATCAACTGACAGTAAGCAACATTTGCAGAAGACAAGGCATCTTCGTTGGAGAATAGTCTTTCTACAAACTTTCCTAGTCGTCCGCATACCGGTCGCTCGTGAATCTGCGAGCAGGGGTGAAGGCAACATGGTGTGTTGGGGCGTGAGAGCCCATAGCGATTTCAAAGTGCTTTTGACTCTAGAGTACATCCTATGTGCAAGTAGTATTTCACACCCAGGTGTACAGCGCCTACAAGTTTTCTTCTCAACACGACGGATTACATCGTCTTCCCAATCAAGTTTAAGACAATTTCATGACGTGTTTGATCCACTGTGTTTTCAGTACGCCAAGCATTGCGAATGACAATATTGTATGGTTTAACTTTCTGCGACTGAGCGGAAGCTGGCAACTGCCAGCGATCATCCTATACTGTAAGTCAGAAAGACTGGTCTGCGAGATTAGGGTGGATTTAAATGAAGGTAAAAATTCACCATCGTCTTAGCGAGCACGAAGGTTTCTGAGGCAAACCCAGACATTTCCGCACTTCTTCTCGGGCTGAGCAAGCACAGAGGCGGATCGCTATGTCGCGTCCCGGGCTTGCTATGTCGAGTCATGGATTAGACATAGTGTCACCGTATGTATAACGCGTCACTGGCCGATGGTTCAGAAAAGGTAAAGGCGAAGTTGTTATTTAGACAGCGATTACTAGCCAAGGCAAAGTTTGGTGTAATAACGACTGGGGGCGGGGGGGGTGGAATGTGTACTTCTCATTAATCAATACTAGCAAACAAAAACTGTCATTCGAAATCTGTGATAGAAAGATTCCACACCTCAGTTAATTCAAGTCAGGAAGAGGGCAATATCGCAGATTTTATAACATCAGAGCCAACTCGCGTCGCGCAGAACACAGCAGCAGTTACTTCTAGAATGCGTGGGCAATTGCGTGATATAACTTGTTCCCTTGTGGCGCTAACATCCTTGACGTATAAGGCCGTTTCGCAACAATATGGCGTTTTACATGTTACCATTTGCTGTATTAATCAATCATTCTAGATTCAGAAGCACAAGTACCCGTACAAGCAAATTTGAACATTTCTCCCACTCACAGAAGAACGATGCAATCTGGTACAAATGTAAGGAAACGAATTGCCGAGCAGGTCGTCATACACAACGTGGATAGATGAAAAGTTCCATTCATGAATCTGGTAAGGGTTTTTGAAAAATCACCAATTGGTATCCCCGCAGAGTTCTGTTTGAGAGTGGTCCCAACAATTACAAAATCACTACCCAGTGGGAAATTTCTTTTACCACAATCACCGAAGTTTGTGATGATCATCCCTGGCAATCACAGCGACTAAATGGAGATGAAATGAACAATTTAGCGCCAGCGAGTCAGTGCGAAATATTTGTGACTGCCCATAGACAAGTAATACCCACGTGGGAAGGTGACTGCGGCGTATGTGGGGCTAGTCGGTCTAGCTGATATATGACAATGATAAAATAAATTGATCACATACATCCCGCCATTCCCAATGTCAAATCCGAGAAGTACGACTCGTCTGAATCTCGCCAATTCTCCAATTCATGTGTTTTTACGGGAACTTTTTATCCGTGATTTATCGGAACATTATGCTTCCCAGAATGAGTGTGATTCAGTTGCCTCCCCAGAAATTTAGTGTTTAGAATGGAAACCACGCTGTAGCACAAGCAGTGTTCTACAGTTGGTTCTGTTGCAGCTGAAATACCCGTGGCACTGTCACACAGCGGACTGTTTAGTCAGCGGAGGTAAAGTTGTCCAGTCCATCTCAACATAAAAGAATTAGATAAAAAACTACCATGTAATCGGGTTTTCAAGGTCCCCAGCATTTTGCATAGCGTTGTCGCATCCTTGCTGAACTGTGATTGCCGTGATAGCAAAATGGAGCGCAAATTGACGGAGAATCAGGGAGAGAGAGGTCTCCCAAATGCGCGGAAATGAAAGCATTCGTACAATTGAGCAATAGGGCTTGAGCAACATCCAGATGTGATGCGGGGGTACCGAATAGAGAACTCCGTAACTGACCTTTGTATCTTTCTTTCGTTGTATTAGCAGTAATTCTATCAAACGATATTTGACATGATGTCACATGAGAAAGCATGCAGATGCGTGTTCAGGCGGAAATACGCCAACGGAAACAACTTACCAACAAGAGTAGTTTACGTTTGAATATCAGGTCCTCAGTATTAAACAATTTCCTTTGGTTTAAAAAGATCCGTCCCCATTCAAACTCCGCTAAAGCCTGTCTAACTAGCGGCTTTTGACCTGACGAGTGAGCATGAGGCGAGTATATTCAACCCGCAGCGATTTCGAGATCTGTGCCCGGATCTCCCAAATCACATCATCGGGTATTAGAGTTTCTGGCATGAACCTATTTCCTAGTATTGTCACGCATATATACCTCTTTTTTGCGACAAGTACATTTTAGCTCCGCAGAGATCTAGCATCCTTCTCCCATTCTACTGTTTGACTGGAGCAATAAGCCCTGGCGGCGGCGCACAGGAGCCAATGGCGACATAACGCTGATATGTGGTAATTCTGAATATCGGTCAAAACTTCCACAGCAATTCTCACAATTTGTTAATGACTGGCTATCTGACCAATGCGCCTTCTGAGAGTGTCGTTTTGCTCAAATCTCTTGCGTTTTAGGCTTCGTTTCATCCATCGAGTGATGGTTTTGAGTCGTAAATGGAATCTTCATTATTTGTCAAAATACAGGAAAAGCTTCATATTTCACAAATTTTTGCACAGATAGATATTTTCCAGGTTCAGTAGCGTTTTCTTCTTCAAGAGTGGGACAACCCAATAGCAGACACCTAGAAAGACGAAATCAGAAACAACTTTGACATTGAGCTAAAATTATTATTTTACGTAAGAAATACATTACACATTAAAATATCACTAAACTAAGGCATGCTTAGAGAGGGTTTTTTCAAATCCTCCACTGTCTGTCTAGTCAGTAATTGGGAAAAACGCCAGATCATTCCATCCAAAGGGCACTGTGAGCAGCAAATTGAGCGAAATGTAGTCAGAATGTTGAACGTTCACGACTAGCAACATCACGTTTGTGTTAATCGCTATCCAACTGTTCCTCCCGGATTAACAGAAGGCACAGAAGTAGTTCCATTAGTCCATGTTTGTCCAATAGCGTTCAATTGTCGTTGTAGCCATTTAACAGGAACCCAGCCATAAATCGAACACACTCCTAAGAGATGTGCAGAAGAGCGCCGCTAGGAGTCACCAACAGCTGACCAACGTTTGCAGGTCGAATGGAACTCTGAACGGCGACCACCCGCCATGCCGCGCCTCAGCTGAACGAGCAATAAGGCGATTGACAAAGAATTAAACATAGACAAAGTAACAAATAGAAGTGTCTCCCGAGCATGCAGGTTATAGGTGCTACCCTGCGCTGAGCCGTTAAGCCTCCATAGCCTCAGCATGAGCGGCTAGAATTGTATTTTATCTGATAATAGCACATCAAAGCTGACTCAGGCAAATTTTGCGACTTCTCCAGCGCATTCTGCACTGGACGAACATTGGATGAATTTTGAGGCGGCGTCTGACCATTCGATGCACACGATGTTTTTGAAGGGAACAGAGATTTGTTGATAGATAGCCGGGAATGTTAGAGATTCTTTGTGGAAGGCGCGGTGCAGTAGTCTTGCGAGTCCTGTTCTGGGTGGGTCAACAACGTGGTCCACAGAATTCCCCCTCATATAATAGCTATATGTACCCCAGAGCAGTTATGCTCTGAATTTGAGCCACGGTAATCGTATCAACTTTGAATATAAGGGCAAGTTTCTCACGTGTGAGTGCACAACACAGACCCATTGAGAGCTTAAAAATAATAAGTGTTTCAACAGCCAAGAAGTAGGTATCCGAGTGAACGATAAGACTGAGATGCACGATATTCTCTTCTGGATATATGTGGACAGCCAGCTTTTTTGCGGTTGAATTATCTTTGAACCCAGCAAACACAAGGCGAGTGATACGAAACTCATTGCTGACTACAAGAATTGTTTAATAGAGCATTGCGCATTGAGACGGTGGAATTCGCGCTCTAAATTGCTGAATCGACAATATTATCCGATCCTAGCGATCTGTCAATTGTTGGAGTAATCTTGCAGCTGAAGATTACGGACAAAACTTATATGAGACGATCGTGCCAGATTCACAGAGTATAGTCTCAAAATTTGGACAAAAAGTTTCGAAGCACGATAGTGTATTTCGAAGTACACACACAGCCAGAACTGATAATACCAAGATATTCGGTCATATTAGTTTTTATATAATAGAGAGAGTAAACTGAATTAGAGACTAAAGTACATATTCCACCCCCACCATCAAATGTAACCTTGCTAACGTGAGACTGTTTCCTTTGGAGTTTGATTCATGACGCAATTCCCTAGCCTCTCGCATGCATGAACTGGCCAACGCACACAAAGATCCAAAGTCGAAAGACCTGGCTAAAGCGAGATTTCCAATGGTAAGAAGAAACCTGTTTATTCCTCTGACCTCAGCGCCAACAAGTAAGATAAATGTTTGAACAGTTCGATGAACACTTGCTCGGAAATTCAACACGAAAAAACTAATATGCGAAGAATGACACAAAAACCACGCACACTGTACAATACCATTTTAAAAAATATTGGCTAGCGGATGTTTAGAGGCTTATTTGCAAATACACAATTAAGCCAGTGGAAAATAATCCTAACGTTATTCAAGTAATATATGCACTCTAACACGTTTATCACAACACACCCCAAGCTTAAGAGCCAGCCAAAGCATCTGGAAATACAATACCTAGACTTTAGAACTCAAACCACAATTGGAAACACAGACAATGCCATAAATTAGCGTCTCGCCCTAACAGCGATAGTCCCCTGGCAAAACAGTACCAAAATTGCCTACGACAAGCGAAATTTCCTCATATTAACCGCGCAACGACGGGAAAAATAACTCCCAAAACTGCCTTTCTATGAGACGCAACACAAATTCAACAAAAAATAAAACATCGTTGGGTCCATGTTTACGCGTCAAAGAAATTAAACTAGAGCGAGTCTCCGATCTCTCGTGGCATTTGTATAAAGAACACAGAAAGATAGAGTACAATACAAGATAGGACGTCGCGAATTTATATCATAACACCTTATCTATTTGTTCTGCGTAGAGTGACTGGTGTCTATTTAAACTAGAGATTGACCGATGTATCGTATCGATTCGGTATCGGCAAGTATCGTTGATTTTTGTAGTATCGGTATCGGTACTGGTATCGGAAAATTTTCATCACCGATACCGCCGATACCAAAACCGATACCGATACCGGGTACATCTTTACAACGGAGCGTACAAATACGCTTTATTTACTAATAATAAATGGAAAGACCTCGTATTCCACTGCTCTGAAAAATAATTAAAACGGCTCATGTCTGGCGTGAACAATTTTATATACACTTTGGTTTTTATTAAATAAAACCCATCAATCCACTCACTATATGCTCTTTTTGATGCAGAAAAAGATGTCAAGGTCGCACTACACGTTTGCGTAGGTTGCGTTTTTTCCTGGTTTAGTTTACGCAAGCGCAATGCTCTGTATGCATCTCCTTACGTTTTCCAATGAAACAGAGCGGTTTGCTATGAAAGCTACCGCAGAGTGCTTGTTTCTTTTTTGCTTTTGTGCTTTGTACGCATATGAACACGATTAACTGCAGGCGTGTATTGCCGTTTTTATTTTATTGCTCGAACGTAATGCAACGCATCGGTAAGACAACTTCATGTGTATTGTGGCCTTGGCTTCAATGAGATGTCACGTTAGTTGTGTAACCACGAACATTTGCACTCAATCTTTGGACTCATGTATGCTTGAACGGCGCAACAATTCATTATATTTTCATCCATTAAAGTTTGCACTCAAATGGATGCAAGAGTTCAAGGGTACAAGCGTATGTAGGCGCACACATACGTGGGTGCAACTATAACAAGGGCTTAAGTGGATACAAAAAGGCCTTCAACATATTTAACAATGTACTCGGTATCGGCGGTATCGGTATCGGAATATAAATTACGAAAGTGGTATCGGTACTTGTATCGGTATCGGCGAAAATTTTGGTATCGGCCCATCTCTAATTTAAACTGACGGGTAAGTTTATAGCTCTCTTTTCTGCTCACGACGGCTCCTTGACCGGTCATTTTGTAAGTTTCTCTTGCTTTGTAGTTTTACTTGTAACCTAATAGTTCTTTGCAGGTTTTAGCTTAGGGTATTCAATACACTGGTTAGTGCTGTGTTTAATAGGCTACCAGAATTTAGTCTAAACTGTTAGATCTTTATCAATTATCCCAGGCTTTTTGTCTGCCTTGTCTCAGTTTCGTTTGTTTTAGTAACCATTTATACACTTGCCTGCACATAATCCTGTAAACTGATAACTGACTTGTCGCCTGGCAGGAGAATATTCAGATTCTTAGACCGGTTCATTACAAATTTTGACAAGCACCCAGGATTACGGGTCGGCAAAGTAAGTCTGTTCGAACCACGACCTCGTTTCAGTAGCAAAGATGAACAATTTGCAAGAATGTTTGGACAATCTAGGGGCGTTTGAAGACTGAAGAGTCTGTCAAAATTAGACCACTGGCCATCGAAGATTGGCTGGCGGAACAACAAGGTGAAATAGGCTTAATTAAGAGCTCCATGAATCAGATGAAATGTGAAATAGGGAATATGAGATAAAATGATATAGGTAGTGGTTTTGAAGAAATAAAACGATAGTTGTCTGATAGATTGTCTATGGGGTTGCGTGGGTGTAGCGAAGACCAGTCTAATGCCAATGACACGAAGTCCGGTAAAAACGTTAACTTTCAGGTGGAAGAGGAAACTGATGTGAAAGAGGTAATGAAATAAACGATTTTGAATTCACCGCAGGTGGGCATGACAAGGCTAGTGTGGCATACCAGTAGCTTGACAGATGGATCCCCTGGAGGTGAGGGACACGAATGGGCTGATGACTGATCTAGCGTCCCCACTTGGTAACAGTACTCCTGCGTCTTTGCTAAATGTTCTCGCCTCTGCGGGGAATGTTAGTTGGAATTTTATAGACTATCTGAAGTGGCCTCAAGCATGTCGGTGGTAGGTAGTCGGCATGCCCGCTCGCCGGAGACTTTTAGCAGGGGAGATGCAATGCAATGGTCTGATTACATGTGTCATTTTTACGTCGTGGCTAAGCGGTCTCGAACTGGCTGCCAGCATGAGAGGTCCGCTTTAGGGGTTTTTAAGGAGATGCCCTTGGCCGAGCGTTATGAGTATAAGTGATTTTGATATGCGGTTCAGTCTCGGAAATGGTGAAGCGCTCTGGCGAATCAAATTTTATAGTCGCGAGAGGAAACCCTTTCCGACTTTGCCGCAGTTCTACGGACGATGGGACTGAAAGCTTACCCGAGACTGAATGGTTCAGCTCGTAACGAACTTATTAGGCAGCAGTTTTTAATGGGCCTTTATGATAATGATATGCGAATTCAGGTGACAATGCGGCAACCGGTTAAATTGAATGACGCGGTTGCTTCGGCCACTCTGTACAATATCATGAAGCGTGGAAAAGAAGCAGGGGGTGGTAAGATCGCTCAAAAGCCGATGATAGCTGCAGTCACTGCCGTACAGTCGGGGATGGAGATGGGTCACGAGGGGCTAAGGTAGCTATTTTGCCTTTGAAGATATCTTTGTTAAAGAAATGGGCGAATCAAAGCTATGATAGTTGAATTGAAGTCGATTATACAGAATAGTTTGTCGACTACTTTTCGGGGACCTAACCGGCGTAGGGGCTGCACTGTGTGTGGCGATAGTGGGCACCGTACAACGGCTTGTCCAGACAGAGTTTGCCAAGACAAAGGGCATTATGTAGCGTAGTGCCCGGCCGCTAAAGGGGACCAACTGAAAGTAGTACCGGTAACCGTGGGGGGGGGCAAATATTTAATCTCTCGGCAGCGGGGTTGAAGTCCTCATCCTTCGCTGTGTCCCCTAATGACAACCGACCGATGGGCCACGAATCAGCACATCTAATAGCTTCCTTGGTATTAAAGGCTAGTTGGCATGTAGGTGTAGGTCAATGAGTTACTAGTACGGTTTCTTATCGATAGTGGTTCTGGAACTACGTTACCAGATTTCGATTTACAAGGCTTTTGGTGG
>OZ023145.1:21604724-21644254 GCA_963675895.2 Styela plicata
ATCCACTATGAGCAAGGCCGGAAGCGGTACCTAAAAGGAATTAAGTAACGCCAACATAATAGCGAAGGTCTACGACAAGATTTGGTTCCAGCAACTGCATTATAGGCGGAAAACATTCCAAATGAAACTGAACTACTATAGCATATTCATGCATCCATTCATCCATATCTTGCTAAGCTGCTCGCTTTTTATTAAAATAATTTTTTAGAATAACAAGAATATGCTTTTTATCATGACATTACTGCTAGTGTAGAATTGACAGGAAGTACGTCATGCAAAGTAACGTACAGGTAGGCACGACGGCGTTTGTTTTTGATATTCAACATTATTACCTGATTATCCGTCTTTTTTCCGCAGTTGCTAACCAAGTGTTGTATGTACCGACACCATTGTTTTTGTAAAACACCTTTTGTATAAACCTTCAGTCTATAATTTATAACTGATTGTTATCAGCTACCATTTTATCTTATAATTGAACAATTGTTTCAGTTTGCGCCATCATCACACCTCATAGCGAAATGGGAATGAATGCTTTCTTGAATTTTTTTTTCATAGCCTAAAAACTAGAATCTATGGTACTGAAGCATTCTATAAAATTGACTTGCGTAGCAACTTTCCAATCAATATTTGTGATGTCTCCTGAGTAAAGCGAGAAGGCTATAGACGGTTTTTGACTTCAGAAGAGGTCGAGAAGGTGAGGTGTTCGAATAGCGTTTTTTTGGATCCGCCTTACGACTGTCTCCTACCGCTATACGAGCAGGAGGCAACAAATAAAAAAAAACAGTTCATGTGTCCCGATGAGAAATATTCTGTGATCGCAGGCTTTTGTTGAATTTGAGCCATAACGCCATGAAAACAGAGTTCATAATCAAAAACTACGCTTTTTCACATAACCTATCAAACCAAGGATCTTTGCTTTGTATATAATGAAAAACACTTTGAGTAAGGCTGGAAGCGGTGCCTGAAGGAACCAACTAACAGTCACTTAATACCAAAGAGCCATTACAAGATGCAGTACATGCGACTGCACTCTGAGCAGAAAACATTCCAAACGGAACTGAACTGCTATGACAAAGTGTAGTGAGTGCGTAACCTTTTCAGGATCCCGTGAGAAACCGCTCAGTGATCCGCAAAACTCAAAATATATTCTACAACTTTTATAGACAAGTTTATATTTATATTAAGAAATAAACCATTTTGTGAAGTTCCAGTTTTTTCAATTTATCGAAGTTAATATTATAATAATGAAAGAGTGATGTCATTTTTAACTAATATTCGAACTGATGTAATAAAATATATTTTGGTAGAATTGCATCGCTGCTAACATCTCATTCCTCAATCTCACAAAGCACATAACGGACATGCATCAATTGATTGTACATATAATTTACAGGAGGCCATGTGCGATGTACCATAACATACATATTTGTTAGTTTTGCTCTTCCTCGACCATTCTTTGGGTAACCAACATACCAATTGAATAGACGTTTTGGTATCACAGTTCAATTCCGGAACCGAAGCTGGCGTTTCTGAATACACATTTTAACAAAGTATAAAATTATATGATTACTATACTGCAATGACGAATATAACATCAACAGAATTTTATAAATTAGGGATATGAGAGTAGGCTAGATTATTAACGCATAATAGGTTAGCAACTTAAGAAGTGTCTGTGACTTAAGAATCTACGTTTTGTCATTATTTCCTCATATTAGACAACAGTTGTTATTTTACACACAAAAACGACGTCGGCGAAAGAGGTTTCCGGTCATTTGAAAAATGGCACGCTCGCGCGGGTCTGGGCATGGGCTGCGATGACCACAAAATATATATCATCAAAACTCACAGCACATTCTTCCCCTACCTAGACTCGTTCATTTGTTAGAGGAATAAATAATCTAGTGTAGTGCACGACATCTAAACATGAAATAACAGAAATCGGTTGACTCAAATAGTGATCTGTGAAAGTGTCAACGAATCCAAGAATTACACTCAAAGGAATTTTGGACTTTAGATCGATCGTTATCGTGTTATATGGGTACAAACTCGCCAACCTAATCAGAAAATATATATATATTATATTTTTTATAAATAATATATATTTTGTCAAGCATGAGCCACAGATGAACCGTCTCTATTCGACGCGATCCATACTTAACAGAAGATGCGTCGTCTTTTGGGGGCAAGATAGAACCAATGACGTATATAAAGTGCAGTTTCGGGCAGAAAGCGCGCGACAATATTGTATGTTTTGTTTGTAAATATCTAAAATCCTGGTGGGGACTGTCTCTTCTTTCAAACATAACTTAGGGAACATGTCCCCGCCGCCAGTGGGTCTTGGTAAATGGACAAAAATAATTTACAATCGATTCGCAAGCCCTATTGTTTACGTCAGGCGAGTGGCTTACTCCGTTAAAATATTAGACTGTTTATTTACATGACCGAGGAAAAACATTCACCTTCTTCTGTAAATCCAGAAGGAAGTTCTGGCTCTAAAGGTGAGCTGGTAACATTACCAGCGTTTTTCTCTTTGTCCGATATTGCCCGATTAATATCAGAAAGAATAGAAATTGTATAAAGAATATACTGACGTTTGAATATGGGGACATTTATTGTAGAATTGTTCACTAAAGCACGGTATGTTTCAGGTTCTGACTAACTAGAAAAAAATTGTACAAAAACATCTTTTGCTAAGCATAAGTCACAAATGAATCGACACAGTGAGGGCAAACAAATTGTGGGCTTAATTTGAATTTATGAGATATAATATTTTGCCAGGTATGCCATAATGACTCCAGGTCAGGTCATAAAAAACAAAGTTGTTGATATCTTATCAAGTAAGTATCACCACTGGTTTGCGCCGCCGAGTCACCACCAGTGATTCAGGCCAAGAATATGTTTGAATCCGAAGAAAACCACTGATGAATAGTGTATCGTTAATATCAAATATTTGTCCTGGAACAACAAAAGTTCCACAGTCAAGACGCATAAAACCATTAAAAAATATTATGTGGAAAGGCTATTAGCATTGACTTCATTTTTTTTTTTTAAAAAAAGTCCAATATTTGAATTTTAAGTGCTGCTTTCTGACTTGCTGAGAGTCAAGTCAATCACATAAAATCGAAACTTTACCTTGGAATCGCGGGTGGATCTTGGATGGATCACAGCGGCTCATTCACCAATGACCCATGCTTGCCAAATTATGCTTTTACATTTTTTTTTTTAATTTTTAAAAACCTGTTTTGTTAAGCGTAAGTCATTGATGAAGCGCGCCTCACAATATGGAACTTTCGACTGGAATTGAGAGTTCATTTTTTTAATCATCACTCAATAGTCACGAATTAACTTGTTGAGAATTCTCCAGAGAATACAAGACCTCAAATTACCGTACCTTTGTCCCCGCTGGACAGTCAACCGATATTTATAAATGGTTTGAGCGCACATGTTTTTGTGAAGCTTGAGTCACAGATGGATCGCGCTGACTAGGCACGATTCGTATGAGATTCATATTTGAAAAAATAAAATATCGAATCGGTAGATTGCCTATCCATTGCGCTTTAACGTTAGCGTCAAGGTTTTTTGTCTCGCGATTCCAATTGATGTTAAACCTAGCACATAAACCCGTACCGCATTATTTAGTCTGCAGTACAATTTGATACTCTGTCTGGTTTTCCACTATATGTCCATATCATGTAAATTAAGCTACGATAAAAACCCAACATGTCCACATCTTCTCATTATGCCACACACAATAATGAATGACAAATATATGACATGTTCTGCGTTATATGTATTGCTTAAGATTATTATTGTTTCGTATGTATTATGCATCATATTAGCCAGGAAACAACAAAAAACAGTTTTTAAATCAGTTCTTGTTGGCCATAAGCCACCAAACCTTTTTTAACATGACAATCGATGAATTTTATTTCTTTTTTGGAGAATAACAAATTACATGAAAATCCCAATTCTAGCAAGAATCATAAATATGAGCCACCAGTATTTTGTTTCACATAACACAAATGCTTGACAGTTCTCTAAATTCACAAGTACAGCAGTAGTAGTGTCGGTATCATATGTATTAAAGAATCCCTTATTTTTAGCTTCAGGGCTTGGACGAATAGCAAGAGCCATTAGGGTATGATCTGCTTGGTATACAGGCCAAGATGGATGCCAGTCGACATTGTAATAAACTTTAGATCCGAATGACATCGTGACGGCCTGTAAAAAAAATGTTTGTCAATACCAGTAAAAGGCTTTGTGGAATTGCTTTTTGGAATAGTCTATACCAAGGACCAATTCTACTGCGGTAAAGTATTTGGGATGTATATGAAGGGAAATAATATAACTATCAGTTTTGAGTATGTAACCTATACACCAATATCTGGTGAAGAAAAAGTATTTGAATATTGTCAGTCCGGAGAACTTCTGCAGTCATTATAAAGGAAATAAAGAAGTGATAGATGGTTTCCCCATCACCCAGGGTAGATACCACTCACTGCAATTTACCATAGCAGTTCAATTTCGTTTGTAATGCTTCTGCATAGGGTTTTTAGTTGTGGTACTACAACTAAGCTCTTTGCCATTAATGGCGTTTGTCGGTTCCTTTTTGCCACTGCTTCCTGCCTTGCTCAGAGTCAATTCAAAAAAAAATTTAAAAAAAAATATCCAAATCAAAGTTGTTTATTGTACGTAATATTTAAGCGACGCGCGTGTGAATTTTATGATGTTTATATAGGGATGCGGGCGTCTGCTGTACATTAATTACGTCAAATAATAAAATTGCCAAGCAATGATATCATTTTCCTACCATTTGGGATGGTTCGAAATTCATTCCAAGCCATACATTGACGTCAGTAGATTTGGAGATAACGTATTCTTCGATCATTTTTTTGTGTTCTGTGCTGTATATGTTTCCCAATCTTCCTCCAAGAGCGAAGCATTTTTGTTCAGACTGTGCTCTTGTTGCACTGTTTTGCATTATGACGGTGAAACATTTATATTGATAAGTGACATGACAGAGACCTGCGGTAAAACAATAAAATTGGTAATGAGGTAGAGATGTCAAAGAAAAATATCGTATGACAAAAACTCATCATTTTACACCCTTGAGCTCGGGTTCAATTTTTTCTAGCTGACTGGGAATTAAAAATGTATCTTACCATCACTCAGGGCAGATACCACTCGCTAAACTTGAACATAGCGGTTCAGTTCAGTTTGTGTGTTGTTTTTCGCTCAAAGTGCAGCTGGCAGTGGCTTTTGAATTTCTATAAAAAAATCTCGCTTCATTTGCAGGATTTATCTTTCAATAAATATTTTTCTGTTTTTTAAAGTTTCTTGATTTGTACATTTTTCCATTCTATCTATTATTGCTTGTTTGGTTATTAAAAAAAATGATAGTTATCACGTTAGGATTTATTTAGTTCTAAATATCCTGTATGCAATATATACAATGATATAATAACAATACCTTGGTTAATCGCGTTGATTTGAGGAAGGGAATTGAGGTTTGCCTCCAATCCGTCCAATCTTTTCGCTAATGCGTCGTCTGGAAAATAGGAAACAAATATAATTTAGCACTTTTTATTGACATAAGGGGGTTTACATTTTTTAGATGTATTTCACCGTTAGTATAGTTTAACTGAAACTTAATCAAAGATAGACCGCGCACTGATGACGCGATTCATCGGTGGTTCAAACACAAAACAAGTATGGAATATATTCCTGGCAATAAAAGACAAAAAATACTTACGACAATCGCCACAATTCTTTATACATTCGGAGTTGACAACAGAAGCTAGTGACAGAACGAACAAGATAAAATTCAACATTTTTTCTTCAAATATGTTTGCGAACTTGCACTTTGCACTGCACTTCAAGTCATGTGAGATGGGTATTCAGATTTTCGCCTCAATATATAGCCAGGATTCATTGTTGAAATTAGAAAAAATATCATGCGTAATAGGAGAATTGCCTAGGGGGGTGTCAAAAAATTAGTATATTTTAGGCAATTTGATAATTCTTTTTTCTAGTCTTAACAGTATAAAGATTTCGTAGATTTGCTTACAATATCGGGAAAAGCGGTTGAAGCGATTGTTCCGGTTGTGTCGTTTAACAAGCATTTTCTTCCACAATGCACGACATTTAAACACACAATTTATGAATAAAAAATAAATTTATATTGAACAACAACTGGGGCGACTGGTGTCGTATCTTCATCCAAGCAATATATACAATCAAAGAAATGGAAGCAAAAAAATGGTGGAGGTGGGGATGGGTGACGTAGCTTTTATACCCGCAATTTAATTAAACGAATAATGAATAAGTACAACTTAAACAACAGAGACCGATCGAGGATGTTGTACAACGCAATTTTGAAATTACTTTGAGCTTTGTTTATTTTTCAAGAAGAAAAGATCTCATTCGTGCGCATCTTCGTGTGGAATATCTCAGACATAAACTTTTTATTCGATACCCTAAAATGCTGGATATTTAAAGATGTTGTCTCAGTTTATCTACGTATTTCCAGGCAGAAATATTTTGTCACAGTATGTTTCGACAACCATGGGTTCTGATAGATTGCGCTGCCAAAAAAATCAGGCACTCTTGCTTGACAAAATTTGATTTTAAGAAATCCATACCCCCCCCCCTCCTTCAAGAAATAATAAAGTATGCGACTTATATGCAAAATATCGTATTATTAAACATTTTTAGCGGTATACTACGTAAAGTAACATGGTGCTAATACATTTCACACCAGTGTAATTTTAAATCGCATTATTATTATCGCATCATTGAAAGCGTGAATCACTGAAAATGGTTGCACCATTATACGACACGAGTTCTGGTATGGAAATCTCCTGTTGAGCGTTGTTGTACCATTACGTAACATGAATTTTCAGTATTATAATTGCGTGCATGATTTATTAGCTGTATTTGCTATTATGCAGAAAATGTACTTTGAACAAAATATCAGAATATGTCTCGAAACATACTTAACTAAATTTGTATTTATGATTTGGAAACCATAGAATTTGCCTCGGTCAGTTTCAGCCCAGCTCCTGTCAAGGCTGTAACAAATCGTGTGAAAATTGGAAGATCTTATCTGAGTTTTACATAGTTTTAATTGGGTTTGTTCTCAAAAATCAACTTTAATTTGGAAAAAACCTAAATTGCTGAATCTCTATCTTGTTATAATACTTGTCCATTGTTACTGTTTCTACATCGTCTACATGTTCTTTCTACATGGTTGTAGGGAAATTGTCTTATCTGAATCGATAACAGATCGTTGAAAGCATGTAATCTTCACACTTTAGTTTCTTGTGATCATGAATACCATTCTCTCGCTTGGAATATTTTTACTCATTATTTTCATACCATATTCATAAAAATATCATGAAGTCGACCGTAAAGTTGTCTCGAGTGAACAGACGTCAGCAGACGACGGAAGAGACGTCAGAATCTTGCCAATCAATACTGGTAAAACATGTCTATTAGATATCCTGAAAACGTCAGACCATTCACAGGATAATTCAACATTTTGATGAAAACAAAATTCTGTAGTGTTTTTGTGTAAATGAGAATATTAATTTTTTTAATTATAACATATAAATTCCCATTCATTTCAGAAAATATTTTCTTTTGTTGAAAATTGGTGGGTACGGTTTGCTAAAATACAAGTTCGCAATTTGTTTATTTTCGGATATCTCAGCTTTAGACTAAATTTTTTTATAAACCTTTCTACAGTTTCATCACCAAATTCCAGAATCTGGCAGGACAATTCGATTCAGTGCTTCGAAACACAGATTATTCGAATCAATGTGGTGAACTATCCGTCGATTAATTGTAGTAAATGCACAGTGACGTTGTTGACCGTAGGCTGTTCATAAACTTCATCAAAAAATATAACTGGAAAATGCTTTTATTCTCAACCAAAGGTTGTCACTGGCAGATCGATGGTGCCTGCTTCTGATTTGGCCCCGGTCAAAGATTTCAGGAACAGTCGATTATAGAATTGGTATTTCAGTAATATTCAGTTTATTTTGTTAGTTCTAGAACCAATCTAACTGCAAGTTTTAATTTCTCACTTCCAGGTATTATAAAAATTATGGGACAGTAAAAACGATTCGTTCGACTAATTTGAATAATTATTATTATTTATTTATATACATTATTGAAAAATAGCGGGACCGAAAACGAATGATAGGAATACTTTCCTGGCGGTCACGGTTGACTGATCGAAGAGTGGATAAAACAAAAACTGTCACCAAATGATTTTGTAATTTTTTAAAACTCGTAATTGTAATTCAATTATCGTTGCCACTTCCAACGACGGAATTCTGATTAAAAAAGGTTGATTCAAAATTGTTATCAGTCGCCCAATGTCACTAATTCGTATCTGTTCGACTTATTGAGTCAGTGCGTGTTTCACTCCGCGAATTTGCCACATACCTTCTGAACTTTAGAAATATAAATATATTTAAGTTAGTAAACTGTGTACAAAACACCAAGACGAATCAGAATGTTTGGAACTCCGAGGAAGATAACATCATATTTTATGTTGAATATTGAAACTTCATTAATTAATAAAATCTCCAGTTTTATATATAGCCTGTGATTGATCTTATCTCCTGTGTCTCTGTGGCGGGAGTCAGAACTTACTGTAATCTGGCTAGATGAGACAACTTTTCAGAGTTTGCGGCTTTTCATTTCCAGGAAGAGTTTCCAAACCGGGTAGACGAGTTGGAGTTGTTGAAGTTATATGGAGACATTTCATTTAAAAAATGCATATACTCCCTCGATTCATTTAGATTTTTTTTAAATTAGTTTCAGAAATTTCAAAATTGTAATGATGAATAGCCACAGTAATTACTTTTTATGTTTGTAGCTCATGCATCGTAGCTGGCCTCAGATTTGCGACGCATGCTCATGTATTTTTAGTACCGGTAGAGATGTGCTGATGTCGGTATCGGCAAGCGTCGCTTATTTTTAAAGTATCGGCATTGATCTGAGATCGCTCGATACAACCGAAACCTTGCAGTATGTGACAAATATACCAAAATTCACTATCTTGCTGCCAAGGGGTGGGAAATGGGTAGTTAGTCATCACAAAATCCCCTAATCATTTTAGTACAGAATAAGTAGTTCCTACTCGGCGCGACTCACACTTGACAAAACATGATTGGGTAATATTTTTTAATCAGGTAAGGGTCATATTATATTGATCGAATCCTATTTCTTTATTAAGTTCAAATTTAAAATGCTCTGAGAGGATTGTCTGAAACGTAACATAAATTCAATTTCAAATAAGTACGCCAGCGAGTTTTGTTTAAATCTATTATGCATACCAATACTTGAATACATAATAAATAAATGAATATACAAAGTGTCAGCGTTACGAATGCTGTTCTATGTGAAGTTTTAACCACGACGAAAAACGTCTCGAAGATGTCGTCCCATAATAAACATAATAACTTAAGTAAAACACTGGAATTTATATTATTATACTAAATGCGCTTATCGTGCAACATAGGTCAATGTGTCACAGAAAAGTTGTAACCTCAAATTTTGTCGGCAGCATTGCCTTGAACATGGAATATAGCGTGAATAACCAATCATGATTTTTAATTATGCTGATTAAAATTACTTATAGTGACAATCCGTATTTAGACAAATATTATTTTAACCCAATAAAATTGAACTACAGTTTTGTTGGGTGTCTGTCATCAATGGAGTTTACCACGTAGGTGTAGTTTGTGGCCCATGCTTGGGGGATGTGTAAGGGTATTGATGTGTTTATTTAGTTAGAGCATCATTACAGTGCAAGTAGTTTAGCATTTTGATTCAATGAGTAAACACTAATACAAATCTCATAATTATAGTAGCTGGATATAGATGGTTTCACCATCGTCCAGGCCAGATAGCAGCTTAACCGATTTCGAATAGGAAAACAAATGATTAAGCGAAAATTTTAAAAACCGGCATTTTTTTGTACATTTTCATTGCCGTACATTAAAGCATTCAATCTTTTTTTATTATTTTTGTTTGGTCATTCATCCAAGCCAAGACACACATGCCATCCGTAGTCTACCGATTTTTGCTGTGGTCATTTTGAAACGACGTCTGGGAAATGATTACACATAACGCAAATTAAATGTTCCAGCAAATTCCAATGCGTTTTTATGCCGATAGTTGTGATTTTACGTGGCATTTTCTGAGTAAAAAAAACAATCCTATTCCCTATAATTTGTGCATGTTCATGGTCCTGTTTAGAAGTCCATTATATTTTATTCAAAAGAAAAAAATACTAGTAAAATTAGTAATCAGAAAAAAACATCCAATGTCAAATTTTATAGCGAAGAAAAAAGATATTTATAACAGCAGAAAAGTGGACGTAAAAGGTGCGTTCTATAAATGACATGAACGTGACCTCTATAGTAGCAAAAATCAGGTATGAAAAAAAATTATTATTGGATTTTATTATGATGACAATAGAAAAACAGTTGGACAAACGAGATTCCCTTATTCCGACACACGATCATCTAAGGCCTTGAACATCTTTGTTAATGCAAAGATGAAATTTAAGCTGTACGATAGTTAAAAGCTGGCCATTTCATTGACCAACAAATGAGGGAGCGCATTGTGTATAATCCTGATGGGTTCACGGAATTTAAAACGCTTTTCCGCGAATAAATAAAATACACGAGGTTATTTACTATTTCTGAATCCACTGTTTCTTTATTTCTGATTTCTCATATATGTCCATATACTAAACCAAGATGGGGTCTTATTACTTCATACTTATGTTTCCATCCTACAAATGGAAACCCATAATAAAGACTTCAACAGCAACAAAATAGTCAGTCGCTTCGTTCGTTATGCGTATTTTTTTTTTTTTCAAAATAAAAAAATAAATCCTTTCCATAAATTTACATTTTTCCGTGAAATTTTTAGGCACACACTTATCACATTTATGAATCCTGTTAATATTCCACACAAAGTAGAGCATCCATCAAGGATCTTCAGCCCACACCACGTAATGAATCCTCTTCGGTTCAGTGGCAAGCCCGGATTATGTTCGAATAGCACATACAAAAACCATACGGTTAAATAATGTCGGATTGTATAATTTAAACCTGTAATGACGAATTCCAGAAATTCTGCTTTACTTTTACCCCAAAAGCACGTTGAAAAAAAAACCCAACCGGTTTTTTATTTTTTTTGCAGCCATCGAAAGCCTGTGCCGCCACACATGCCATATCGGAAATATTTGGCCGAAGCATCAACTTTGTCAAGTATAAGTAAATGATGGATTCTGCTTCGAATTAGACGCCCGTCCATCTGTAGCTTGGAACTTGACAAAACGAAATTGGCTATGATTGGGTGCAAGAGCATGTATGTGTAAATTTTGTGTGGAGAACCTCATCCTTGAAGTTCAGAAAAACTCACGAAAGCAATATTTTTTACCTCAACGCGAATGTTTGATAATTCATCGCAAGACATAAGTTGATCACCACCACGAGAGATCGCATGTTGTTCAACTTTTCTCTTGTTGTTCCAGGACTATATAGATTTGGACATCCTTCGGCCCAGTCACGAAACAACTTTGAGCAGCTCGAGTTCTTGATACTATTAAGATTACGTATTGTACAGATTTGGCGTTAGTTGATATCGAGAACTGTTGTATAGCAATTCCTCCGCCCCCTTGTAGTTGGACATTACACAATCCTAATTTGAAAAATTAAGGACATTTTTTTAATTTCAGTGACCAGCAATTATGGGAAAATGTGTTTGCCACGAGGTAACTGATCCGCAGTTGGCTCTGTTTACCATTAATCAATTATAGAAATTTAATCAACCAAAACCTGCACATAACATCTGAGTAAAATAATGCTCCACGGTCCGTTCACATATAGTTCACGCTTGATCATGTGGACAGGACACCCTTTTCTGGATGCAACTCCGGCTTTCCAGGGATGGTTGTGATACTGGAATATTTTTCCTATTTCAAAATGCATCCTGAAAAAATAAATTTTGAATGTGGAATATCGAATTTTGTTTTGTCCTAATTTTTGTTTTAAAATAGCCCAACGTAAATAAGTGGTATTATATTAAAGGCAAATATACTAGAATAATAATTGTTATTATATAGTAAATACTAGATTTATCATACCTCGTGCTTTTAAATCATGGACCTCGGCTGGGATTCCACTGTATTAATCATCCTCCAAAACCAGGGAACTAAGATACAAAGGAAATAAACTCTTTATAGTTTTCAAAGTCTGTAGTAAAGTCGTATAAAATAACTAACACACAAAACGACAACCCCTTTCCAATGTTAATAATACATCGCGTCAGTCCAACAAAATGCTCCGACTATCATCATACTGGAATAGAAAACCAGACATTGGCCAAAAAACAAAACACCGTTTCTTGCGCTTCTGATCTTGCGGCAAGTAAACTCTATATGTAATACTAAGCCTGGCCCTGATAGTCTAATATCTCCCTACCGACCAAATTTTCCTTGACGCGGAGCAAAAAGCGCTTCCTAATTAGTCGTGATAAAAACATTGTAGTGAGATAACCCGAAACCAAGAAATAGCGTAGTAAACACAGGACAACGTTTGTTGAGTCCACAAACGACAATTATCATAACAATATTCATAGGATTCCAGTTAACGGCGTAGGCCTCATTGAATACTTAAAAAGGTGGGATGTTAGGAAACGGTAATACTTGATTAGAAAAGGTCTTGTTAAGCATGAGCCACTGATAGGATATTTGCCACCTTGGCGCGGGCCCATCTTTGAACTCTTTGCTTAACAAGACCATTTTCTATCAAAGATTACCGTATCCTAACAATCCCATCTCTTTAAGTTCTCATAAGCCTAACGAAGTAATTACTGGAACAACGATACTGTTGTTGACAAGTGTCCGTTTATGGACTGAGATAGGTAATCACAGTTGAATAGTGTCAAGCCAGTGCAATAAACGGTACAATATCTAGATTTTTTGCATTCCATATTATCTGCATATTAATGCATATATTTCGTGGAAATTTAGTAGTAATACGTTATATCAACGGCGAACACAAATTCTTGGGGGAAACGTGGAATTAAACAACCCCGTCCGAAATATAATTTTTCGTTCAAGCTTGAGACCACAGATGAATTCCGCCTTTAGTGGCGTGAAATTCTTCATTGGCTCATTACTGGGACAAAGGAAATTTTTTCGAAAACGATTTTGTAACGACGTGGAACAGCTTCAACATAGCGTCGTGTAAGGAACAATTTTCTTCTTATAATGATAAGCAAGGCTAGCATGTTTTTTGTAGACTTTGGATAATCTGCTCGGAACAAGGCTTCTGCTCGAGTCCCAAGTCTAAGCAGCGTCTGACATTTTACTTTTGACTTGATGATTAAAGTTTGATTTATATAGGCAATTCCATTTGATATACTTGAGCTTTTGTTATTGACGTTCGATACTTGGCAATGCCTAACAGAAGCAACTGCTGGATAGAAACTAACGAACGGTCACCATTCTTTGGCAAAACGCTAACACTTAACGCTTAAAGCGAAACATCTCGGCAGAAATCGAATATATTAAAGTAACAAAGAAATGGGGTATCTGCCTATGGTTGATCATTATTGAAACTATCAACTCCTATATACTTGAAGGGATGTTACCGAATGATTCTGATATGGAAGATATTTGTTAGGATGGTGTACTGATGGTATACGCAGACCAGGCGCTGATCTGTCCCAGATGGCACATGCTTGAATAAAATAAATTTTCCGTCTGGGACAAACCGGCACATCATGAGTAGCTTCTGTTTGTTTTTGTAGAGCTTTGGGGTTATTTTCGGGGCGTCGGGTATACCCATTTTTCAACTCAAAACATTAGTTTAAATTCGCCACCGCGTTGGGGGTGGGGCCGCGGGCCCAAACGGTTTTTTGTTGGATTCCCCCTCCCTCAGAACATCCCTGAGGAAGAGATGGGAGGAGGGGGGGGGAGGGGGAAGGGGGAGGGGGGGGGGGAGGGGAGGAAAGGAGGGGGGAGGGAAGAAAGGAGGGGGGAGGGGGGAGGGCGTAGGAGAGGGGAAAAACTGAGATAAAAGGATGGATAGAAACGGAAGGACGCAGCAGAACAAAAAAGGGGAAAAATAATAACACTAAAAAAAATCAAGAAAGGAGAACGAACAGAGAGGAAAAAGGGGGGTGGGAAGAGAGGCGGACTGAGGATAAAAATCAAAACTCTTAAAAAACGGAGACTAGGTAAAAGGCAATAACGAGCAAAAATGGAACAGGAGGGGAAAGAAAGCCGGGGAAAAAGAACGGAAGAGATGAGAGGGAGGAAAAAGGAATAGATAGGAGAAAAAAAAAAAAAAAATACAGAAAAACTTTCACTATAAATCTCTATAGCAACGTCTCGTTCTGTACTCGTGATATCTTCAAAAACCTCGTCACCTGAGATGAAGGGAGTGGGTTATGAATAAAACAGATGAGGGGCAGTTGGAACAACAAAGAAAAAGACTAAACAAAAAAAAAACAGGATATCATTTGGATAAAAAAAAAAAAAAAGAAAAAAACAAACAACCAAGGCAAATGGGATTCAATATTGATGGCTAAGGGGGTGGTGGGGGGAGGCACAATCCATGAAAATGTTTTCTAAAGAAATGTGTTATGTGTAACAGAAAAGGAGTGAGGAATAAGAACATAGTTTTATTGACATGAACTGATTATTGAAAATGAGAAAAGAATAATGTCTAGAGAAATAAACACAAAAGCGCAAAATTCAAGCTGGGAAATGGTTTACGAAGGGAATAAATAAGATGATGAGATATAAAATCAAGGGGAAGAGTTTGTGTAAAGTTCTGGGCTGGTTTCGTAATAGTTTTTATTTTTAGTTTAGTTAGTAGAAAACCCCATATTTATAATTTTTATATATACAAACAATATATAAAAATACACTTAAGCCAAACCTGGTAATTAATTTTTAATAATAATAAAAGGGAGGAAAGGGAAATTTGTAAATAAAATTAATTCGTGCTCAAGTGTGAGGAGCGTCGCTGAAATAGGATCTCTCTGCTATTGGATTGGATTGATGTACATTCTATAAATTTGTTGAAGGTCAAAGGAAATAGTAGAAAAAAAAATTTTTTGAACTTGCTCTTTTAGCGCTATACAGCCCCGAAGAAAAAAAAATAGGAAAATAAAAAAAAAATTAGAAAAAAAAAAAAAAAAAAAAAAAAAAAAAAAAAAAAAAAAAAATAAAAATAAAATAAAAAAAAAAAAGAATCAAAAAGAAAGGTAGGAACAAAGGAAATAAGAAGAAATAAAAATAAAATAAAAAAGAGAAAAACAAACAAAAAAAATTATTGCCGAAAAAAAAATATAAAAAAAAAAAAAATAAAATACTCGCCGAAAAGATATAAAAAAAAAAAAACAAAATAATATATAAATAATATACAAAAATAAATAAAACATAAAGGTGGTGATAAATTAAAAAAATATAATATATAAAAGGAAAAAAAATAAAACATTTATGTGAAGTTCCAGCTTTTTTTCAATTTAATCAAAAACTTCAATATTATAATAAATTTTTTAATGAAATAATGATGTCATTTTTAACTAATATTCCGAAACTGATGTAATAAAAATATGATTTTGTGTAGAAATTATCATCGGGCTGCTAACATCTCCATTCCTCAATCTCACAAAGCACATAACGGACATGCATCAATTGTATTGTACATATAATTTAACAGGAATAAAGGCCATATGTCGCGATTGTACCATATAAAATTACATAGTTGTTAGTTTTGGCTATTATCCGACCATTCTTTGGGTAACCAACATACCAATTGAATAGACGTTTTTGTATCACAGTTCAATTCCGGAACCGACCGATGTCCGGGCGTTTCTGAATATACACATGTTAACAAAGTACACAGAATGTGTAAGTAGCTCCAATGAAAAGTTTTATTTTGTGCCAAGCATCGCGATTCATCAGTGGACCCATACTCAAAGAATAGGGTGTTAAATCTGAATGGTACAGATTTTTGAGAATGTTGGAATTGGGGGGATTATTGGTCCTGTTCCTTCTTTTACACTGGTGGAAGAAGACGTTCTTAATTGCGACTAATCAGAAGTAAACTATCTGCCTAAAATCTCATTTTGCCAAATTTTGCCTTTAACTGGTATATATCTTTACGGGGATGATTACTATTATGCCATGGCGGAATATAACGTCAAACAGGATTTTATAAATTAGGGAAATGAGAGTAGGCTAGATTATTAAACGCTATAATTAGGGTGTTAGATAACTTAAAGAAGTGTCTGTGACTTAAGAATCTACGTTTTGTCATTATTTCCTCATATTAGACAACGATCTTGTTATTTTACACACAAAAACGACGTTCCGGCGAAAAGAGGTCTTCCGGTCATTTGACAACTGGCACGCCGCGCGGGGGTCTGGGCCATATGTTCCATTGTCGCTGCGTTTTGAATATATTGACCAACAAAATATATATCATCAAAAATCATTAGCAAATTCTTCCCCTACCTAGATGTCTTCATTTGTCAGAGGAATAAATAATCATAGTGTAGTGCACGACATCCCTAAACATGAAAATAACAGAAAAATCGGTAAGGAGTCAAATAGTGATCTGTTGAAAAGTCAATCGAATCCAAGAATTCCACACTCAAAGGAAATTTGGACTTTAGATCGATTCGTTATCGTGTTTGGTACGCGGGTTACAAAACTCGCCAACCTAATCAGGAAAAATATATATATTCAATATTTTTTTATAAATTAATATATATTTTGTACAAGCCATGGGAGCTACAGATGAAAACCGTCTCTATTCGACGCTGATCCATACTTAACAAAAGATGTCGCTCGTCTTTTTGGGGGGCAAGATAGAACCAATGACGTATACAAAGGGCATTGTTTCGGGCATTAGATTAAATGGGGGGGGAGAGAGAAAGCGCGCGACAATATTGGTATTTATTTTTGTTTGTAAATATCTATAAATTTCTGGTTGGGGTAATGTCTCTTTCTTTCAAACATAACTCTTAGGGAAACATATACCCCGCCGCCAGTTGGGGTCTTGGTAAAGGAATCAAAGAAATTTTCAATCGATTCGCAAGCCTTATTGTTTGCGGTCAGGCGAGTGGCTTACTCCTTCGGCTTAAAATACATAGAATGTTATTTACACTGACGTGATAGGAAAAAACATTCACCTTCTTGGGGGAAAATCCAGCGAAGGAAGTTCTGGTCTTTAAAGGTGAGCGTGGTAACATTTACCAGCGTTTTCTTTTTGTCCGATATTGAGCCCGATTAATATCAGAAAGAATAGAAATTGTATAAAAGATTATACAGACGTCTGAATCTATGTGAGGAAACATTGTTTGTAGAATTGTTCACTAAAGCACGGTAATGTTTCAGTTCAGACTAACTTAGAAAAAAATTGTGACAAAAACATCTATTTGCAAAGAATAAGGTGCACAAATGAATCGACACAGTGAGGGCAAAACAAATTGTGGGCTTAAATTTGAATTTATGAGATATAATATTTTGCCCAGGTATGGCCATAATGACTCCAGCGTCAGGTGTTGCTTGAGGAACTCCATAAAAAACAAAGTGTTTGATATCTTATCAAAGTAAGTATCTCCCACTGTTTGTTTGTCCGCCGCCGAGTCCCCCACCAGTGATTTCAGTGCCAAGAAATAATGTTTTGGTTGAATCCGAAGGGAAAACCACTGGATGAATGAGTTATCGGTTTAATATCAACATAGTTGGGGGATTTTTTTGTCCTGGAACAACAAAAAGTTCCAACATTCAAGACACGCATCAAATACCAACCATTAAAAAATATTATATTGAAAAGCTTAGATAGCATTGGCTTCATGTTGTTTTTTAAAAAAATGTCCAATATTTGAATTTCACGTGCTGCTTTCTGGGACTTGTCTGAGAGTCAAGTCAAATCACCTAAAATCGTGTAAAACTTTACCCTTGTGAATCGCGGGGGGGGGATCTTGGATGGATCACAGCTGGGGGTATTCACCAATGACCCATGCCTTGCCAAAGTTATGTTTTGTTACACTTTTTTTTTTTTTAATTTTTATTAACCTGTTTTGTGTTAAGCGTAAGTCATTGATGGAGCGACGTGTATCGCTCACAATATGGAACTTTCGACTGGAATTGAGGAAGTTCATTTTTTTGATCATACCACTCAATAGTCACGAATTAACTTGTTTTGGAGAATTCTCCAGAGAATACAAGACCTCAAATTAACCGTTCCTTTGTCCCCCCCGCCCTGGACAGATCAATAACCGATATTTATAAATTGGTGTTGAGCGCACATGGTTTTGTTGAAGATTGAGTCACAGATGGGAATCGCGACTCTGAATAGGCACGATTTCTGTATGAGATTCATCATTTGAAAAAATAAAATATCGAATCGGTAAAGATTGCCTAATCCATTGCGCCTTTAACGTTAGCGTCAAGGTTTTTTTTGTCCTCGCGGATTCCCAATTGATTGTTAAATCCAAGCACATTAAACCCGTACCGCATGGGTTATTTTATGTCTGCAGTACAATTTTGATACTCTTTGTCTGGTTTTTCCACTTATATGTCCATATCATGTAAATTAAGCTATATGTTAAAAACCCCAACATGTTCCACATCTTCTCATTTGTGCCACACACAATAATGAATGACAAATATATCACATGTTCTGCGTTATAATGTTATTGCTTAAGATTATTATTTTTGTAATGTATTATGCATTCATATTAGCCAGGAAAACAAACAAAAAACACGTACGTTTTTAAAATCAAGTTCTTGTTGGGCCATAAGCCACCACCAAACCTTTTTAAAACATGGACAATCGATTGAATTTTTATTTCTTTTTTGGAGAATAAACAAATTACATGAAAATCCCAATTCTAGCAAGAAATCATAAATATGAGACCACCAGTATTTTGTTTCACATAACAACAAATGTTTGACAGTTCTCTAAAATTCACAAAGTACAGCAGTATAGTAGTCAGTGTCCGGTATCATATGTATTCAAAGAATCCTCTTATTTTTCAGCTCTCAGGGCTTGGACGAATAGCAAGGAGGCCATTAGGGTCCTATGGTTCTGCTTGGTATTACAGGCCAAAGATGGATGACCAGTCAACATTGGTTAATAACTTTAGATCCGAATGACATCGTTGGACGGCCTGGTCAAAAAAAAAATGTTTGTCAATACCAGTTTAAAAGGCTTTGTTCGAATTGCTTTTTGGAAATATTCTATACCAAGACCCCAATGCTACTGCGGTAAAGTATTCGGGTATGTTTTTATGAATGGAAGATAATAATAATAACTTTCATTTTTGAGTATGTAACATATACACCAATATCTGGTGAAGAAAAAGTATTTGAATATTGTCAGTCCGGAGAACTTCTGCAGTCATTATTAAAGGAAATAAAGAAGTGATAGATGGTTTCCCCATCACCCAGGGTTGTAGATACCACTCACTGCAATTTTACCATAGCAGTTCAATTTCGTTTTGTTGTAATTGCTTCTGCATTAGGGTTTTAGTTGCTGGTACTACAACTAAGCTCTTTGCCATTAATGGCCGTATTGTCTCGGCTCTCCCTTTGTGCCACTGCTATATTTTGCCAGGTATGCCATAATGAAACTCCAGGGTCAGGAGTTGCTTGATCTCGCATAAAAAAAACAAAGTTGTTGATATCTTATCAAGTAAGTATCACCACTGGTTTGCGCCGCCGAGTCCCACCAGTGATTCAGGCCAAGAATATGTTTGAATCCGAAGAAAAACCACTGATGACATAGTGTATCGTTTCTAATATCAAAATATTTGTCCTGGGGACACAGACAAAAGTTCCACAGTCAAGACGCATAAAACCATTAAAAAATATTAATATGGAGAAGACTATTAGCAGCTTGTGCTTCATTTTTTTTTTAAAAAAAGTCCAATATATTGAATTTCAAGTGCTGCTTTTATGCTTTCTGACTTGCGGTTGGAGAACTGATAGTCAAGTCTCAATCACCTAAAATCGAAAACTTTACCTTGGAATCGCGGGGGGTGGATCTTGGATGGATCATCAAGCGGCTCATTCACCAGATGACCCAATGCTTGCCAAATTTATGTTTTTACATTTTTTTTTTTTTTAATTTTTAAAAATCTGAATTTTTGTTAAGTCCACTCCTAGTCTTGTAAGTCAATCTGGGATGAAGCGACCGCCTCACAATATGGATACTTTGCGACCTGGAATTGAGAGTTCATTTTTTTAATCATCACTCAATAGTTCACGAATTAACTTGTTGAGAATTCTCCAGAGAATACAAGACCTCAAATTACCGTACTTTGTCCCGCTGGACAGTCAACCGGATATTTATAAATGGTTTGAGCGCACATGTTTTTGTGAAGCTTGAGTCACAGGTGGGATCGCGCTGACTAGGCACGATTCGTATGAGATTCATATTTGAAAAAAATAAAATATCGAATCGGTAGATTGCGCCTATCCATTGCGCTTTAATGTTAGCGTCGTCAAGGTTTTTTTTGGTCTCGCGATTCCAATTGATGTTAAACCTAGCACATAATAATTGCACCCGTACCGCATTATTAGTCTGCAGTACAAGTTTGATACTCTGTCTGGCTTTTTCCACTATATGTCCATATCATGTATAAATTAAGCTGCTATGATTTAAAAACCCAACAGTGCGAACACAGCATCTTCTCATTAGCGCCACACACAATAATGAACGCCGACAAAGTCATATCACATGTTCTGCGTTATATGAGCTTCTTTGTTAAGAATTTATTATGTTTCGTATGTATTATGCATCATATTAGCCAGGAATGGTGTGGAAAACACAACAAAAAACATCGTTTTTTTAAATCAGTTCGTTGTTCTGAAGCATAAAGCCACCAAAACCTTTTTTAACCATGACATGATCGTAATGAATTTTCATTTCTTTTTTGGAGAATAACAAATAAGTGAAAAATTACTAGCAATGCTATCATTAAATGACCCAATTCTAGAGCAAGATCTCAGATAAATTTGAGCACACGCGAATAGTATTTTGATTCACGGTACATCCATTTCAACACAAATTCCTTTGCTCTTGACAGTTCTCTAAAATTTCACGAAAGTACAGCAGTATAAATAGTCCGTCGGTATCATATGTATCTAAAGAAATCCCTTATTTTTAGTACTTCAGGGCTTGGACGAATAGCAAGAGCCATTAAGGGTATGCATCTGCTTGGTATACATGAGCAGATTAGGGACATGCCTCAAGTCACAGTCACTTTGTAATAAACTTTATTAGCTGCGTAAATGAACAGTTGGTAATACGTTGGGCCAGGCTGTAGAGGAGAAGGATTGATGGGCGTAGTTAAGGTTTTTCCAACAGCTTTGTCCATCCAATAAACTTTAGACGTCTTGTCGGTAAACTCAACTTCAATGGGCAATGTGCGTTTAGGAAATCTTACTTCTTTATATCACGCCAGCCATAGACCTTCCTACGATAGTACGTAGTCCTATGTATTACTTACTGCCTGCTTGAAGAGAGATTGAGGCGCTTCCTATAAAGTAATATTCCCTGCCATTGGCCGTATCTCTGTAATATGAAAGAGGAGTATGAGTGAATGGGTATTCGGTGTAAAGGCACATTGTTTAATAATGAACTATCAAGTTACGCCCACTTGAGTAAGTAACATAAGTTTACAGTCTCAAATAGCTTGGTGTTTAAAGAGAAAAAGGTATTTGGAATATTGAGTCAGTTTGGTTTAAGCAACGTCTTGCGATTCAGTCATTTAAAGTAAATAAAGATAGAAGATGACATAGATGGTTTCCCTTCACCAGGGTAGATACCACTCACTCACCCTGCAAATTTACCATACTGCAGGATCGCCAATTTGCGTTTTGTAATGCTAGTCTGCATAGGGTTTAGTTTGTCGTTGCGGTTGGTGATGTCTCGATTAATATTTAAGCCTGACTTTGTTGCCATCGCAAAGTCCTTTCATTAGCTCGGTCCCCTTTGCTTATTGTGAGTATTGGAGAGCATTCTTCACATAATGCTCAGATATAGAATTTTCAATGAAAAATTTAAAAAAAACATATCCAAATCAAAGTTTGTTTTATTGTACGGTAACTATGTTTAAGGCGGTCTGTGCGGATCTTGTTGATTTTATGATGTTGTCTTATAGGGATGCGGGCGTGCCTGCTGTACATTATTTTAGTCAATATAATAACAATTAGCCAAGCAATGGATATTATTTTCCCTAGAACATTTGGTGCATGGGGTTCGAAATTCATTCCAAGCCATAACATTGACGTCAGTAGTAATTTGGAGATAACGTATTCTATCGTTCAGTTTTTTGTGTTCTGTGTGTATAATGTTTCCCAATCCTTCCTCCAAGAGCGAAGCATTTTTGTTCAGCACTGTGCTCTTGTTGCACCTGTTTTTGCAATATGACGGGTGAAAACATTTATATTGATACAGTGACATGACAGAGACCTTGCGTAAAACAAATAAACATTGGGTAATGGGGTGGTAAGATGTCAAAGAACGAAATATATGTATGACCAGAAAAAACTCATCAACTTTACACCCTTGATGATGCGGGGGTTCAATTTTTTATAGCTGACTGGGAAATTAAAAATGAATCCTTACTCTCTCACTCAGGGCAGATTACTACACGACTTACAACTTGAACATAAGGCGGGTTCAGTCTAAGTTTCGCTGTGATGTTTATTCGCTACGAAAGTGCAGCTTGGTTATGGGCAGTGGCTTTTGAATTTCTATAGAAATAAATCTCGCTTCAGATTTGCAGGGATTTAAACTTTCAATAACATATCTTTTCTGTTTTTTAAAGTTCTTGATTTGTACATTTTTCCATTGTATCTATTATTGCTTGTTTTGTGTGTATGTTAAAAAAAAAAATGATAGTTTATCACGTTATGATTTATTACGGTCTAAATGTCCTGTATAGGCTAATAATAGTGTATACTATGATATAATAACCATCTACCTTGCTGCTTATATCGCGTTGATTTGAGGAAGGGAGAATGGGTGTTGCATGTGCCAATGCCAGAATCGCCAATCTATTTCGCTAAACGTAATTCTGTATTTCTGTCTGTGAAAAATAGGAAACAAATATAATTTAGCACTTTTTTTATTTAGAATAAGGAGGTTTACATTTTTTAGATAGTTATTTCAACCGTTAGTATAGTTATAACTGAATCTTAATCAACAAAGATTAGACCGGTCATGATGACGATGTCAGGTTCATCGGTGGTTCGAAACACAACAAATAAACAAGTTATGGAATTTAAGTATTCCTTGAACAGGAATAAAAATGCAATAGCATAAATAAGAGTTAGCAAATAGTTATCCGTCATATAATCATATCAATCGCCGACAATTTCTTGATAATATCCCGTCATGTGGGACTGAGCGTAGTTGGACAACAGAAGCTGCCTAGTGGACAGAACGAACAAAGATAAAAATCAACCTTTGTGTGATCTGGATCAAATATGTTATGCGAACATCGCAGCTTTTTGCCCAATGTACACTTCAAATGGTCAAGTGTGAGATGTGGTATTTCAGATTTTGGTCAGTCTAAAGAAATATATGCCAGGACTTCATTGTTTGACAATTAGAATGAATATTATTCATGTCCGTAAATAGTTTCGGATAGCCTTAGTTTATGTCGGTTGGGGTCATTGAAAATTAGTATTATTTTAAGGCCAATTTCACTAATTCTTTTTTATTAGTTCCTTAACAGTATAAAAGATTTCGTTAGATTTGCTTACAATATCGGGGAATGAATGCGGATGAACTCGATTGTTTCCGGTTGTGTCCGTTTAATAACAAGCATTTTCATCCACAATGCATTATATTTAAAGTGACAATTAAGATTGGATAATATTTATTATATTAAGATAGTAAATGGGAGCGATTAATTTAGTAGTGTTCATCCAGGTTGTATGTATCAATCAAAGAAAGTTTAAATAAAGATGATGGTTGAGGTGGGTTTATGTTACGGGGTAATTGTTTATACCCGCAATTGAATGTAAAAGAAGTAGTTAGAAGAGTATAGATTTATTGATATTTGGTAAGAGGAATGGAATATGTTTGTACCAACGTCAATTTTGAATTTACTATTAATTCGCATTCGTGCGTATCTTCGTGTAGAATATCTCATACATAAACTTGTGGATGAGATATTGTTACATGCGGATATTTAAAAGTTGTTGATCTCAGTAAATCTACGTATTATTTTGGTAGGGTTGATATTGTTACAGTATTGTTTTGACAACCATTTGTTGTTGTAGATTGTTTTGCCCAAAAAAAATTTAGAGCACTGTTTTTTTTTTTAATTTGTTCTTTTAGCAATCCTAACCCCCCCCCCCTATTTCAAAGTATTTTTTGAGTAGTGACTTATATGCAAAATGTCGTATTAAACATTTTTTTTTAGCGGTTTATTTAATTTTATGAATATGGTGGCCAATTTATTTCATGATGTGTGTGTAACTTATGAATATATTTTTATTATTTTTGGTGGTACTGAATGGGTTAATCACTGAAAAATGGTTGGCACACATTTTATGATACGAGTTTTTTTAGTAGAATTCCGTTTTGTTGTTTTGTTTTTTAAATAGTACGTAATAGATGTTATATTTAGTTATCAGATTAGATATTTAGGAAATATTGTGATGAATTTATGAATATATTTTGCAGGAGGTTTATTTAGAGTATTATTATTTTTGTTTGTTTGGAAAACATAGATTTTATTGGTATTTGGATTTGTGATTGAGAGACCATAGAAGTTTTATCGTTTTTTTGATATTTGAAAGTAGGATAAGAAAAATAATAAATCGTATTTATAAATTGAAATTTTTGGGGATCTAAAATGGTAGATATTTAAAAGAGTTGTTTTGTGTTTTATAAATCAAATATTAATTTTTAAGGGAGATTTAATTTTTGAATGTATATCTTAGTATAATACTTTCCATTAGTATTGTTTTTTAAATGTATGTGTAGTTTTAGTTATATTTATGGTTTTGTGATTTGTGTATTATATTGTGATTTGTATTTAGGGTGATTTGGGTTGAGAATTATAGTGATTATGTTAAGATTATATTTAATTGGTGAATCATAGAGTACCATTGTATCGTGGGGTATGTTTTTGTTATAAATAGTTTTTTTTTTATAAGTGTTTTTTATTTTTTGGCAGTCGGAATTTTAAAGAGTTGTTTTTGATTGAAACAGAACGTCATGTGTTGTTGGTATGAAGGAGTCAGATTTCTTTGCCCAACCGATAGTTGTAAGTTTTGGTATGTTTAGATGAGATGAAATATTGATTTTTTTAGTTGTTAGGATTTTTCAAACATTTGTTTTTTTTATTTTTTTTTTTTGGGGTAATGAAAAGATATTGTTATGATTTGATTGTTATAAATGATATTTTGTATTGTTGTGTTTGAAGTTATAACATAAAGTTATTTGGAGTTATTATATTAAACCTAATGTATCTTGTTTGACAAATATGTTGTTGAATTTTTGAGTATAATATAAGTTTCGCAATTTAAGTTTTTCCGGATATCTAAGCTGAAGGGGGTTATTAATAGATACCTTTTTAATGTTTTAGATTAAGGTTATTGTTGTTTTGTTGAGTTTGAACACTTTTTAAAAATTATTTTGAAAGGATTGATTTTTTTGGTTAAGGTATATGTGAAAAGTAACATGTATTGTATTATTTTATTATTGGTACAACAGTGTTTGTTGTGTTTTTGTTTATTGTTTCATTTTGTTCAACAAAACCAATTTGATAAACAGGAAAAATGCCTTTTAATCTCAAAATGTTAGTATATTCCACTGGCAGATACGATGGTGCCTTATTAGGATTCTTTCTTGCCCCGGTTAAAGTTATTTATTTTTAATGCGATTGAAGTTTTTGTGTGGGGGGTATTATTCAGTTATTTTGTGGTTGAATTATAGAATTATTATTATTGTTATTTTAGGTTCTGACTTGTGGTTCTTATTTTGATTTATGGTATATTTAATGTGATTCGTTTGGTTAATTTAAATGGTTATATATTTACCATTTTATATACATTATTGAAAATTAGCGTGACCGAATAAGAAATTATAGGAATACTTTATTTGTGAGTGATTTTTGAATTTTTTTTGTTTGGGTGGTTTAAGGGTATTTTGATTTGGTAATGATTTGTAGTTTTGTAAAACTCATACTTTTGTTTGTGGGGGGTGTGTCGTATGCTCAATGTTCCCAATGACGTAGTTGTGGGTGATTTGGGGTGGGGTTTTGAATTGTATATCAGTTTTGAGTTATGTTATTTTTTTTTTTTTCAGGTTGTTTTATTGAAGTTGGTGATTGGATCAAAAAGGTTATATGCCACACAATTACCTGATTAATTTTTTGTTTCTTGTGTGTATGGTAAAGTTGGTATACTATTTAACATATTGTGATGGTGAATCAGGTGTTTTTTTTGTACTTTGTTGTGGGTTTGATGTTGTTTATGTGTTTGTATGTTAGTGAAACTTTGGTAAATTAATTGATTGTCCAAATTTGATAGGGTTTTATATGGTGGTTGGTTTAAATTTTATCTCCTATGTCTCTGTGGTAGGGGTCAGTTTTTTAACTTTAATTCGGCTTTATGAGGACCAACTTGGTTATTGTGTTTGTAGCTTTATTCATTTTGTTGTGAGATTATCCAAGAACCGGGATGCACCGAGTGTGTAGTTTGTGGTTGTTATATTGTGTGTTTGTTTTGTTATTATGGATCTACTGTACTAATTATATAAAATTTAGATATGTTTAAACATTTAGTTTTGTGTTTTTCAAGAATTGAAGTTGGTTACTTGGGATTATGTTAGTGTGGTATATATTTTGTTGCTTCAAAGGTAGTGTGGTTTGTTCGCTTTTGTAATTTGGGGGTGTGTAGAGATGTTTTTTTTTGGGAAAATTTTTGTGTTTAGATTTTTTTTATTGAATCGGTTTTTTCTTGTTGTTTTGTTTGATACAACCGATAGATGTAGTAGGTAGGGGATGTAACCAAAATTTGATTAATCTTGAGCTTTGTTTTTTTTTAAATGGTTAGTAGTCATCACAAAATTCCCCTATATTATTATTTGTTTTGTTTTTTTTTTTATCGCTACTGGTTATTATTAAGGAACATTGTTGATTTTTAATTGTGTTATAATATTAGTATTTAGTAAGCGGTTTTTTGAATTTTAAATTGGTTTGTTATTTTTTTTATTAGTTTTATAATGATAGAATTGATGTTAGAGGATTTTTTGTTTTTTTTATACCGAAGATGTACAATGTCAAATGAGAACGCGAGCGATTTTTATATTTAGTGGTTTAGCCATAAGAAAAGCTTGTAAAGAAAGATTTTTACATTAATATACAATGTGGGTGAGCGTTAAGAAGCAGTTTTTAAGTGAATTGTAACCACGAACGTTTAACGTCTGGAATGATGTAGTGTGATTTATAAACATAATATATTAATTGAAGAATTGTATGAATATATTTTATTATACTGAATGCGCATTTATAGTAGGATTTAGTCAATGTGTCCATTTATTTGAAGTAACTCAAAAATTTTTTGCAGCGAATGCCTTGAACATATGGATTTTATAGTGATTTAGTTTTCAATGAATTTTAGTTTTGTATGATTAAATTTACATATATTGGACAATATGAAGTTGATACAATTATTTTTGTTGGGATGTGGAGTTTGTATTACAATTTATTTTTATATTGATTTATTATATATGAAGTATTAGGACGTAGGAGTAGAATTTTGCCCATAGTTTGTTTTATTTGATTATTTATGAGAGGATTAATGTTATATTAATTTTTTTTACCCTATATTTGAATTTTACCGACCTGTAAAAAAAAAATTTTTTTTTTTTCCCCCCCCCCCCCCCCATTGTAAATTGTTTTGTTTTTAATATTTTTGTATTTCTGAGATTTGGATTGATGATAAACCCAGTGAGAAAGATGATGTACAATTTTTTTTCAGTGCCATGTTAGGTACTGATTTATGTAATAGAATTGAATTAAAGACTTAGCATGCTACTATAGTCAATATAATATTCAGAAATATTCTCCTCCTGTATTATGAGAATCATGTCCTAATAACCGTCCCGGTACCTTAGCGCCCTCGTTTGTTTTAGATTGATTTTTCCCAATCCAGTGCAAGTCCCGGCACTGGATTGGGCTACAATTATACTGTAAAAAGGGGAAAAAAAAAACAAGTAAAATTTTATACAGAGAATAAAAATGTGTTTTACAGGTATAATACGAACCAGATGGCTTGGATTATATTATTATTGATGGATTCAAAAAGAGACAAAACATTTGGAAGGTACCGAGTGAAATGGTTGGTATGACATTCACACAGCATACGATAACTTAAGATGATTACGCATTTCGGTTTTAAAACTCGGATAGGATAATATTTTTAATGTGGAGAGGTAAATCGTTCCAAATTTTCTATTAGTGCTTACCAATATTTGAATACAAATAATAAATAAATGAATCTATAAGTGTTCAGCAATTATTGAATGCTGTTATATGTGAAGTTTAACCACGAAAAAAACGTCCTCGAAGATATGGTCCCAAAATAAACATAATAACTTAAGTAAATACCGAGTGACCGAGAAAAATGGGTAGGACATTCACACATGAGTACGAATAATCTAAAGATGATTACTCATTTCGGTTTTAAAATACCGGATATGATAGAAGTAAATTTGCGTAACTTTGCAATAAGGAATTCAATGGTTCGTAGATAATTTTCCCTATCCAGTTCCTTCATGTGGGCATCCCATTTTAAATTTTTTATTTAATCGATTGCAAACCTACAAAAGTATATAAAATCAACGATATCGAGAGTATTGGTCCATATGAAGCGGATATGGAAAGAACGTTAATTAAACCGTTGTTTTGTATCGCGTGCATTAAGAGACAAAATTTGATATTGATCAAATGTTGATTGCCAATTTATATTGCTCGCCAAACCAGTTCTGGACTTTGATTAATTCCTTATTTATGGTATTGGTTATGTAATAGAATAGAATCTTTTTCCCAGGTCATCTTCATTGTCAAAACATACTACTTTGGCAACTACTTTTATGGGTTGCTCCTGCAATTTTTATATTTATTGTTGAGTCATTTTTATTTTGCTAAATATAATTGCCTTTGCATCTTGGTACCGGTCTTTACCGTCATGCCGCATGTGTTATAACACCACAATCATTACCATTCAATCCCCTAATTAAGTTGTATATTTTTGTTCCAGAAATTTGACATACAATTACCTGTTCTGTACGTTTGCGAAATCATCCACGAATTTTGCACAGCTTCATCTTCGTTTGTTCCTGAATAGTACGTCATTTACAAATATTTTTAATAATTTCGGATATTAACTAAGATCCCTATGTTTGAGAACCTCGAACTGCAATGTAAGATCACTCGCTAGTTTGATAGAACGATTTCTAATGAACCTAACTATGAAATAATACATCTTTCAATGTATTCCGAAATTTCCTATTCTCCCCATCCGTCCACAGTGACTAAAATGCATCGTAAAATGAATTTTCAGTCGATGACTAATTGCTAGTTGTTTGTTCTTCTAGTTTACAAATCTTTCTATAACACTTTTATCCTTGAGATACAATCAAAGTATCAATCGAAGATCGAAACTTCCTATACTACAAATTGATTGTTTTATTTAATTACCCTTTTAATTCCAAGTTGAACATCATCGTTTTTTTTCGATAATTTTTCGAGTGGAGTAACAATATATTGCTAAGCACATGTATGATGACGATATTGGCCTGTATGTAAAAGACTGAGTGATTGCCCACCATGGAAATTCAAGAGACGATCTAATTGCTCAACGCGATGATGTGCAAACGATATTTAAAATTTTGCCCAACTTTTCAGATGAAAGGCATCAAAGAAAATAGATACATTTAGTTAAAAAGACCCTGAGAGCCAACGTTTACCCTAATCACTTTTCTACGCGATTAACGTCAAGACAGAACAGATGAAAGAGGAGTGAAAAACCAACCAGCAACGTTTTTGGTACCATTCCCTATTTCAAAGTATTCAGAGAAAAGTTAAGAAGGATACTGGAGGAAGCAGACATCAGAGTCCTCATAACAGACCCACTAATAAATTAGGAGATACACTATCTAAAGTTGAAGGACAAAGTTGACAACCAAAGAAAAGGAAGGGAGTAGTTTATTGGTATCCAATGTAAAGACTGCAAAGAGGTATACGTAGGAGAAACAAAGAGCAAGTTTTTGCCCACGAGATGTCAAGAACACCAGCGATATGTTGGAAAATGTAATTATGAAAAGTCGGCATTATCCAAGCACGCATACTGCAAATGACCACTAAATAGATTTGGGGGAAGCAACAAGTATTAGAGAGCAGAAGATCATTTACAAGAAAAGACTATTTTGAGAAACATATCACCTCAACAAGCATATCGCAGACAATTGATGAATAAGAAGACTTGCATTTACTTCTGGCAGTTTATGATACTATCTTTCAACGACAGATTATTAACACATTTATCTTTAGCCTTTTATATCTCTTTTTACTCATAATTTAGAGTATTTTATCTTTTATTTACTGAGTTTATTTTAGACGTCCCCCTGTTACAGTATATATATTGTCGATGACTTAACCATTTCCATTGCACCTGATGAAGAACGTCTTTATAAACAATTCCAAAAATGTTGGCAAAATATAAAATATCGTTTGCAACATCCACCGGTTTGAAAGATTTGGTGGTCCATGTCCAGCTGCCATTGTATCTCAGGCATGGGCAAATTCGATTCGGTGAATTCGACATCGATTCGAAGTACAGATTAATGCGAAACAATCTTGAATTGGTCCATAGAAAACAAATAACCTGCTAAATGACAGTGAAATTTTTCATTTTTAACAACAAAAATATAAATTGTATTTTAGTTTCAAATTTGAACCAAATTCGATAGTATATTTTGTCGTAAAAATGAAAATTTCCGTTCTTGGTCTGTAGTGTAACTGAAAAAAACATTCATGGAAGCGACAGCGACCCGATAAATTCCGTACAATAATATATCAAAAAGTAGAGCAACAGTACATTAGCATTGTTTATTGGTTTACTCTCATTTATATCTGAAATAATATTTAAAATCCCCCCCCCCCCATATTTCGGGACTGTCTGTGTCATGCAAGAGATACAACATGAATTCTCCCTTGACTCCGTGTGGAACCAATGGTCCGGCAACCAAAACCCACCAGAAAAATGAAAAGTTGTCATTTCTATTTGAAAATCCACCAGTGTCGGCTCCTAGTATATTGAAGTAAAAGTATTAATGGTTACCACAAACAACGAATATTATTATATATGCCTTTACTGTGAATAAAAAATGCGGTAAAAATTAAGGCACTTTGACTGTTATTTCGCCACTATATGTATTTGTTTTTTTATTGGAATTTACTCGTTTGGGCAAGGCCTGAAGCAGTGCCAAATAGGAACCATACTAACGTTCCACGTAAAAGCATAAGAGTTACTTTACAAGATGTAGTACAAGAAACAGACACTTTCAACGGAAAATGTTCCTTGGAAAACTAGAAACTGAAACCGCCACAGTATTTTTAGTAAATATTCGCGGCCAATTTCACATCAAGATAAATCTGCCATGTACGCATTCAGCTAAATCCAACTCCCTAGCAAATGAAACTTTGGCACCTTGCACTTTAGTTAAATTTGTAACTGGCGACCATTTCATTAAATACGTTTTCATTATCCTAAAATCGTCATTTTGTACATTTTAGAGCGCTGTATATCATTCAGTTTCAATCTGCATTTAGGTATAACTCGCTCTTGTCTGCTCGTATAAATCCACATTTTAAACAATGCGTACATTGATTTTTTTATTTACAGTCGGTTTTGCGTTACCAATCGCCAAATGTATAGTAATTATGGCATTTTTGCTGGCTGACAGAAATGTTTCCAATTACATTGTATGCCATGTTAAAATGTGGAGTTTATAACAAGCGTGCAAAGAGCGAGTATATGCAACATGGAAATTGAAACTGAAATCCAATACTAGCGATCTGTAATGTGCTTAACAATTGCATTTTGTGGTTTTTACTGAACGCTTGTTTTAAGTAGAATACGATTGTCTTCAGTCTGGAATGGCATATGTTAGTTTTCAATGTTGCAAACATGGGACAGAGATTGAACGGGCAACCATGAAAGTCCCCAGCGAAGACATAAAACAGCTGATTAGAATTGAAATGTTGCATGAGCTAATTTTGGAACAACCAACCTTTTACGCAAATATGTATACACTGGCATAGTTTTAGCATAATGTCAAAATGCACATATCAAAAATGCAGCGCTGCGCGCACATATTAGTCCTTACATTTTGACACCCCAATTTATTCGATGTAATACTCTGATTTACTTTTTCACACCTAATCAAGTGTAAAAAATCCATTTTAACCTGGTGCTTTGGCTCCACTTGCTTTCCGTGTTTAGTCGATTAGAGTTTTTTTGATAATCAACTATACTGTGACAAAATCAGCTATTTGAATTTACTGTTCGTTTCAATTTAATTTCAAAAGTTCCAGAACCACCTTCTCGTTGAGTATAATGACAAGTACGTGTGCCAATTATTGATATGGACGGCACCCTTGGCAATCAGGTTTTATCAACATTCCATAATATGCAAAAAACGATTTTTCTAGCTTTATTTTAGCTTTCCGGAAGGGCTAGATGGTCTTTTAGCGTATATTACAGTAATTCACTTTAATTTGTTGAAATTCGATGCTTTTTTAAAATGTATCAAGGCTAATTTTATAATTTCTAAATTATAATTACATTACCACTATTTTTAAATCGTGTGTCAATTAAACACGAAGTACGCAACCAATTTCTTTCGTTTAAACTGTTCGGGAGCAAAATTTGGCTTATCCTTTGAACGGCCGCATAACATGTTTCGTGTGGACCATAGAGGACAGAGATACAAACGGCATGCAGCAAGAGAATTCTAGGCTTCTTGGCGATTTACCTTCATAATGAATCTGTAATAATTGATCGTAATGAAATACACATTAAGTACTTGGCCTATGGTTTCGTCAATATCATCAGTATAGACATAACAGGTGCAACAACAATCAATGACAACAAATTTGCTCCATTTGTACCATAGCTTGGCACACAGAAAAACCCACTTATGCCGTACAATTCGGTAAATCGCGCGACTGATATATTTATAATAGTAACCTGAATTATTATTTTTTGTCAGTACCTAAATGTTAGGTATGTTCTGTGTGCCAAAAAAGTAAGGGAACAACGGGAAACATCATTATGGTCTTTCACTAAATTGTATTACGATATTAAGAATATAAGATCCATTTATGAAGTAAAACGCCTGGCCAGATTGGCCAAAGGCCTGTAAACTCTTACTGCACTGCCCGTTCGTAAATCTCTGCCCCCGAAGGTTTAATAAAATATTTTTGGTTCGTACTTGATTTTAAAATCAGCCAACTGCTTTTTATAGATCGTGGCAAAATTTTAGAATGTCATAAAAGTTGCCCATGATAACATTTATAAAAGACAATTGAAATTTCGCCAAATCGAAAGTGAAATTTACTGTAATATATACTACAGTTTGCCATCACCCACAAACTGTATCGTAATATTTTAGTAAATGCGCTTGTCTGCAGCGGTAAGGTACATATTTATTTTTTTAAATCTGAGCAAGATGGGCGATTACAGATTGAAACGGCCCAACAATGAACGTCCAAGCGAAAGACATAAAAACAGCTGATTTAAATAAACGTGCAAGTGGCTAAGTCGGAACAACAATATTTACGCAAATGTCCGGCTGCCGAAGGTTAAAATCCGGCGTTGAGCAGACCAGGGTACCAGTGCACATTTGAAATTAAATGTGCAGGTTACTACTATGCATCAAATTGCGCACGCATAAATGATGGTGGCACTTGCTATTTATGGAATGTAAACGTAAAAAGTGGGTTACAACACATCTGATTTGCCTAATTATTTTTTTTGACTTTTGTCCCCCATAGAATAAAAATAACGTACTTTTGCTTCCACCGCTAGTTTGGATACTTAAATCGTCAATAACTGCGAAAGATGTTTTTTCTCACCTTACACTAAATAATCACACAATAACAACCATGCCCGCGCGTTAACCAAAGTCATTACTGACAAAAGTTCTTTTTTCTAAAAAAGTTGGTTTTCTGTTTGCCGACAACTAATTTAAACCTTAATATAACGCGTGAGACTAAAATCACTGCAAAAAAACCTCACTCCTAAAAAGAAAGAAGTGCATATTAAATTTACCTATCATCGTAGTATCTTGGTTTTCACCTCCAATTTTAACTAACTTTTCGTCAGTTTTTTATCCCATGGTAATTTTGCAACCCACTAGCTCCTGGCCTGTTTGAATAACGTTAAGAGTAATTATTTAAAGCATGTTTATATCAGAAAGTTTTGCTAATAAAATTGGAGTGAACTGAATACACCAAAATAATTATTAAGATGAACGTATATACTGTATACATAAAATTTGTTTGGCTAAGAATAAAGTTTATTTTTAGTAATATATCAACTTTTTGTATATCACTGATAGTGACACAACAATAACCTTAAAAATTTGTCAAGCATGAAACACGTCGAACACAGATGGATCACCTCCGATGAATGACTCGTGGCATGACCTTCTAAGAATTGTTTAAGGCATATCCTGGGAGACATATTCAAAACGATACTCTCGTAATACGCCTCTCCGATTTGAAAGATTCTTCCATGATGACCAGTTCCAATTCCAACCATTCTGTATGTCTTTGAAGAACTTTCCACTCTTAAATGGAAAAAAACAAATTGGCTTTTTCAAACCTGGAGGTTGACCCACAATAAGATCCAACAGTCATTTGTAAACAGAACATACCTTATCTCCATCGGGCAAATATTTGGCAAAACAACTAATAAAAAAAAATGGAGAAAGTATTTAATCCATCAAAACAAAGGTAAATTGGTAAGTAGGGGCCTAAGTTTTAAATTTAAGAACCACGCACATTGATAATTGGATATATAGATCGGATAGACTTTTTATATATTTGAAGTTTAGTATCAGTTATAACAACCAAAGAAAGTTATATTAATTTTGACCAAAAATCAAATCCATTTTCGCAAAAACAGCGACAGAGAATTATGTCGAGAGCATTACATTGTCGATTTGTCAGACAGGGGCTCAATAATATACTGGATCCAAAGGCCAGTAAACCTTACGAATTACTATAAACCAAAACACATTTAAACGACAATCACAAATAATGTTTCGGATAATCCGACTAAAATAACATTTGTGCCATCAACGGCGTTATTAACAATTTCAAGAAAGAAAATTCCATTCTCCACATATCCCAGATCATAATTTAAGTTTGAGTCACCATTGGATCGGGGCGTCGGCCAAGGCTCGACCCAGCGTAGGGCTCATACCATGACAAAACCATTTTGGACAAACAAAACTTATTATTGGAATTTTACGAAATTGAACATTCAGTTCTTATATCTGTGGTAACTGATTACAAACGAAAAACTCTAAATTTGTGAAAATATAAACGCACAAACCGATATCCAATATTTGGTTTCAAGAAGTCTCCTTGTCATTGCATCCCATACATTTCCTAGAATGACCACCCCAATGTCACATCACAGGTTATAATTTTAAGATATTCTTTTAAAGACACCGTCATCAATTGATCGAGTGTCTGCACGGCGAATGGAGCAATATTGCTGATCAAATGAACGACCTGAGAAAACATCGAATAGAGGATGAAGTCTAATATACTCAATTTACTGAATAGTTCTTAGCTATAAATTGCTCGTTTTCAGTATTGAGGCAAAAACCGTAATGGTAAAACGTAAAATTTGGTGTTTTAATAAAATTCGTGATCTAATTCGGAAAAATTACCGAAATTATATTCGGATTAAAAATGAGTATATACCACTATGTAATACATGTTGGCATTACCAGCAAAACAAAATCAAAATATACCGGAGTTTACATTCTTACCTACGTATCCACGTAAACCGAAATATGTCGAATTTTTCAAAGATCTTGTGGCTGATGTAGGATGATGCGGATATAAGATGTTGTAGAAAATCAACCATTATCTGTTGCCGCAAGAACCTGAAAAAGTGCGTTCCGTTGAATCGCTGTAACCGTTGGCTGTTTGCTTGCAAGAAAGGGATATAAGTAGAAGGAATGAGATTTAAAGTCTTCGAATAGTCCAACCATATATTGAATTCGAATCCCACCAATCAGAAAAATCAATGCAACAAAAATACAGTAAAATCCCTACTCTTTGACAGTATTTGTACTCAGTGACCATAAAATCGAAGTTTTTTGTCAATTATGGGCTGTTGATAGAACGCACAGACGAAATGCGTTTCATCAACCACCATAAACCTACTTGACATAGATACTATCAGAAAGGCAGTTTCAAATATTTTAAGAAGTGGGAGATGGTTTTACCGTCGTCCATCTGTTGTTCATGCTTGACTGAATAAAATTTCTGATTGGGGTTGAGGATGGGGCTGGAAAAAAACGATTCATTTAGAATTCGATTCTGATTTTTGTTTTCGAATCGGATCGAATCAACAATTCCACAACTATAACAAATACTCCATTTTTTCCTATTTCAACTTGTCTGCATTATGATATTCAAGAAATATATAGTTATAAATTACTAATGTAAGTCAATGTGTTTCCAATTATACACTATGTCCAAGAGCGAAAATTTTCAACGGCAAAACAAATTTGACCAAAATCGATAACATTTTATCGTTAAAAATGAAAATTCCACTCCATTTGTTTTTTGTTCGTATTGGACGTTCCACGAGTAATCCGAATAAATTTTGCTAAGATCGATTTGAATCATCGAAGCATATTTCCCAACCTAGTTGTGTACGAGTCACAAATGATATCTAGTTGCACTTTCTGTTTTTTATAATCATTAAAATAATGGGTAATTCGTCCTTTCGCTGTTAAGTAACTTCAATTAGAGAAGTATTAGGATATGCACAGGAGAAGTATTACTATATGTCATAAGAATTAGAGAATTACAAAGGTACATAAAACAGCAAATAAAAAACCAGGCCCCCAAGTTGAAGGTATTTGTTATAAAAATATTTAGTAGAGTGCAGTGGGTGGTCGCTATTCTGAGCGATGAAAAAAATTTTACTCCAAAATAGTAATAAATAGGGTTAATGAGATTTTAGAGAGAAATTGAGAAATTGTGAGATCTGAAAACTTTTTCTCAAGACCCAGGACAATACATTTATTACACCCAGACTGAAATTTAAGAAAGCTATCTTCCAAGTATTTGAAGAAAAATGTAGTGAATTTTTACTTTGAGAAAGGCCGAAAGCAGTACCCAAAAGGAAGTAACCAACGGCCACTTAATGGGGAGGAGGTACTACACGTTGTAAGCATATTTATTCTTAGTGTACTGCAGTTGAACGAAATCTTACCGCTATTTCTGTTGCATACCACAGTTGTGTAGCTCTATCCCATTCTCCTCTATCAACAGCTCCCTGAGTTCGATCGGCAGCATCCTGTATGTTTGCTAAACCACGCTTGTCTAACAATGACTGGAAAGATGTAATAAAATCATTACATGGGTGATATAACTCGGTCTAAAATAGTACAGGGAGCGAATTTGTTGGATCGTTGTTGGACTTTAAGGATAGAAGAAGAACTGCACAGCGAAGGGGGGCATTCCAGGCGGTATTGGACTGAGTGTAGTAAATAGTATTCACCCAGAACTAAGGCAAAACCATCTACTTTTTCATAATTATATTTTTATCTCTTCTTACGACGTCCCTTCCAAAACCCTGTCAAATTTGTAATCGTTTCATTGGTAGTGGTATCACCCATGCAGGAAAGATTAAGTTCATTTTCATCTTATTTTGGGGTAGGAGGCATAAAATAGCTTTGGTTTGTTTGTTCCCAGCTCACCCATAACATTATTTTGATCAAACTTTTATGATAGCAGAGTTTTTTCTAAGTTCTTATGATAAATAGTGAAACTAAAATAAAGCTCACGAGTATTCGGTTATTGTGTTAAAACGTCCACATCAGAAAGTGACACTGGAAAAATATACAGTATGGTTGGTGAACATGAGCCACACCTAGTAGCATCCCATGTTCAATCTTAATCAGAAATTTTATTTTGTCAACCATAAGCCACAGATGGACCGCGCCTACGCGGCGCAATCCATCAGTGACTCATACTTAACAAAAACGGTGTGACAAACCTTTTCTGGCTGGGATTGGGATGAATCTGAAAAATTGTTTACGAATTGAAAAAAATCGATGGTGCTCACCGCGTGGTATAAATATGGTCCCCACGTGTTCACAGAGTCCATCGGGGATATCCAAGCATCACCCAGACCAACTCCTTTGAAGTTAGCAGTCAATGTGCCTCCTTCGACTGCCTGAAAAAAATATAACTTATGGCTATGTAATAGGGAAAATGAAATAAATAAACTTAATCAAAATCGGAAATTTAAAATCACATAAAGCGACGGAGGTATTTATGCTTATCATTTGCCTCTTATAGTTTGCCTCATTGAAGTTCGTTGTAAGCAAGACTGAGAGCAGCGCCTGAAACGAACCAACTAACAATCATTCGAATGCCAAAGAAAAGATATAATAAGATCAAGTTGTATTGATGTATTATCAGCAACTCAACTATGAGCGGAAAACATTAAAAAAGAGGTTGAACCATCATGATGAAGTTTAGGGAATGGTATCTGCCCTGGATGAAGGTAAAACCACTTCTACCACTTCTCCGTTTCATTATTTAACAGAACTTATCTCCAAGCATGGTCGAAAGCAACGCCTGGATAGGAGCCAGCTAACGGATACTTTAGTGACAAAAAGTTACTGAGTATCAGCAACTGCCTTCTAAAAGTAAAGCATCCACATCTCATACAGAACTAATCTACCATGGTAAAGAGCAGTATCTGCCGTGGGTGATGACGAAACCATCTACTCCTTATTTGTCTCTTTGTAATCACCTCAAGGACGTGCTAGAAATACGTCAGAGCTATTCTACAGGTACCTATCTAAAAGGCGGATTATAAAAAGAAAACTATTCAGTTCAAGTTTTCGTCTTTTATTTTTTATTTTTTATTCTTTTTCAAGCGTAATGTACTCGCAAGATATTGTTTTAAGAATGAAAAATATACGCTTTATATAAATTCCCAATAGGAAAACTTTGGCACAACAAGTCACCGTCGACGCGCAGTACATCTGTGGCACATATTTGGCAAAATAAAATTCAAGGTTGGAAGACTAAAGTAATGGATTAGATAAGGTAATGAGTTGAAAACGAAAATTTGTCAAAAAAATCTAACACTACAAAGTAAAACGAAA
>OZ023145.1:21644354-21663935 GCA_963675895.2 Styela plicata
AACTTAATGATTCGATATGATAGTATTTGGCCAAAACAGACATTTTTTTCATGAAAATATGGCCATTTCGTTTTACTTTGTAGTGTTAGATTTTTTTGACAAATTTTCGTTTTCAACTTATTACCTTATCTAATCCATTACTTTAGTCTTCCAACCTTGAATTTTATTTTGCCAAATATGTGCCACAGATGTACTGCGCGTCGACGGTGACTTGTTGTGCCAAAGTTTTCCTATTGGGAATTTATATAAAGCGTATATTTTTCATTCTTAAAACAATATTCTTGCAATACCCGCCATTTAGATAGGTACCTGTAGAATAGCTCTGACGTATTTCTAGCACGTCCTTGAGGTGATTACAAAGAGACAAATAAGGAGTAGATGGTTTTGTCATCACCCATGGCAGATACTGCTCTTTACCATGGTAGATTAGTTCTGTATGAGATGTGGATGCTTTACTCTTAGAAGGCAGTTGCTGATACTCAGTAACTTTTTGTCACTAAAGTATCCGTTAGCTGGCTCCTATCCAGGCGTTGCTTTCGACCATGCTTGGAGATAAGTTCTGTTAAATAATGAAATGGAGAAGTGGTAGAAGTGGTTTTACCTTCATCCAGGGCAGATACCATTCCCTAAACTTTATCCTGACGGTTCAACCTCTTTTTTAATGTTTTCCGCTCATAGTTGAGTTGCTGATAATACATCAATACAACTTGATCTTATTAGATCTTTTCTTTGGCATCCGAATGATTGTTAGTTGGTTCGTTTCAGGCGCTGCTCTCAGTCTTGCTTACAACGAACTTCAATGAGGCAAATTATAAGAGGCAAATTATAAGCATAAATACCTCCGTCGCTTTATGTGATTTTAAATTTCCGATTTGGATTAAGTTTATTTATTTCATTTTCCCTATTACATAGCCATAAGTTATATTTTTTCAGGCAGTCGAAGGAGGCACATTGACTGCTAACTTCAAAGGAGTAGGTCTGGGTGATGCTTGGATATCCCCGATGGACTCTGTGAACACGTGGGGACCATATTTATACCACGCGGTGAGCACCATCGATTTTTTTCAATTCGTAAACAATTTTTCAGATTCATCTCAATCCCAGCCAGAAAAGGTTTGTCACACCGTTTTTGTTAAGTATGAGTCACTGATGGATTGCGCCGCGTAGGCGCAAAATTATTGTTTTTTTGCCTGTTACATTTTTTTCACTGCTGACGGTAGGAAAGATTGTTGCAATAGATCTTTCATTATTATTACAAACAGAAATAAATGGGGTTTTCATTCGGTTCATTTTTACTTGCTTGCTAATGGCAATGGCAGGTAACAATTTTAATACCACAACGACTTCAGCCATGTTATTTCTGCAATAAAATTGCTTTTTAATGTATTTTTGCGAGTATTGATACAACGTAAAAGCATCGTTGTCGGTAATTTTGAGTATCGCTAACACCGGTATCGTTATCATCTCATTATATGTTATCGACAAGTACAGAAATAAATAAGACCCATGTTAAATAAAACCAGTAGTGAATAGCTCTACTGTTTTTTTATTATTAATATTTTTAGAAGGGACGTCGTAAGAAGAGATAAAAATATAATTATGAAAAAGTCGATGGTTTTGCCTTAGTTCTGGGTGGATACTATTTACTACACTCAGTACAATACCGTCTGGAATGCCCCCATTCGCTGTGCAGTTCTTGGTACTACCCTTAAAGTCCAACAACGGTCCAACAAATCCGTTCTTTGTCACTGTAATATTTTAGACTGAGTTATATCACCCATGTAATGATTTTATCAAATCTTTCCAGTCATTGTTAGACAAGCGTGGTTTAGCGAACATACAGGATGCTGCCGATCGAACCCAGGGAGCTGTTGATAGAGGAGAATGGGATAGAGCTACACAACTGTGGTATGCAACAGAAATAGCGGTAAGAATTCGTTCATCTGCAGTACACTAAGAATAAATATGCTAACGTCGTGTAGTAGCTCTTCTCCATTAAATGGGCGTTGGTTACTTCCTTTTGGGCACTGCTTCCGGCCTTGCTCAGAGTGAATATTCACTAATGCTTTTCAGTTACATAAAGCAAAGCTTTCTTACATTTTTTAGTCTGGGTGTGAATAATGTATTGTCCTGGGCCTTGAGTAAAAATTGTTTTCAGATGTCACAATCTCTCAAGTCCTCTCTAAAATCTCATTTATCTTATTTATTATTATTTGACACTAGAATTTTTTTCATCGCTCAGAATAGCGACCACCAACTGCACTCTACTATATATTTTTATAAGGAATACCTTCAACTTGGGGCGTGGTTTCCTATTTGCTGTTTTATGTATCTTTGTAATTCTCTGATTCTTTTGACTGTGCATATCCTAATAGGTAGGCTGTGCGTTCTATCAACAACCAATAACTGGCTAAAAAGTCGAGTTTCTGGTTTCATTTCAACATCACTGATTACAATTACTGTGAAAGAGCAGTGATTTTACTGCATCTGTGTTGCAATGATTTTTCTGAGTGGTGCAATTCGAATTCAATATATGATTGGACTATTCGAAGACTTTAAACCTCATTCCTTCTAGTTATATCTCTTCTTGCAAGCAAACAGGCAACAGTTACACCAACTCAACGGAACGCATTTTTTTCAGGTTCTTGCGGCAACAGATAATGTTGATTTCTACAACATCTTATATCCGCATCATCCTACATCAACCACAAGATCTTTGAAAAATTCGACATATTTCGGTTTACGTGGATACGTAGGTAAGAATTTAAACTCCGGTATATTTTGATTTTGTTTTTGCTGGTAATGCCAACATGCATTACATGCTCATTTTTAATTTGAATAGAATTTCGGTAATTTTTCCGAATCGGATCACAAATTTTATTAAAACACCAAATGTCACGTTTTACCATTACGGTTTTGCCTCAATATTGAAAACGAGCAATTTACAGCTAAGAACTATTTCAGTAAATTGAGTATATTTGACTTCATTCCCTATTCGATGTTTTCTCAGGTCGTTCATTTGATCAGCATATTGCTCCCTTCGCCGTGCAGACACTCGATCAATTGATGAACGGTGACTTTAAAGAATATCTTAAAATTGTACCTGCTGATGTGACATGGGGAGGACAATCAGGAAACGTTTGGGATGCAATGACAGGAGACTTCATGAAACCAACTATTGATATCGGTTTGTGCGTTTTATATTTTCAAATTTAGAGTTTTCCGTTGTAATCAGTTACCACCGATTAGAACTGAATTTTCACTTCGAAAAAGTCCAATAAACAAGTTTGTTTTGTCAAGTATGAGCCACAGCTGCCGCGCCTTGCCGACGCGATTCAACGGTGACTCAAACGTAACTTATGTCTGCGATATGAGAGAATGGAAATTCTTTCTCTAAATTTTAATAACGCGTTGAAGCACTAATGCAATTTCATCGGATTATCGAACATGATTTGTGATTTTCGTAAATGTGTTACGATATATTGTAATTCGACAGGATTACTGCCTTTGGTCCAGTCTATTAATGCCCTCGTCAGACAAAACGAAATTTATGCTCACATGCCCTATCCTCAAGTTTAAGCGAAATGGATTGCATTTTAGACATAATTATATACTTCCTTTGGTTGTTATACTATACTCAACTTCAAAAATATAAAAAGCCTATCCGATCTATATCTCCATATACTGTGCGTGGTTTTTAAATTTAACTAGGCCTACGCCTAAATACCTTTGTTTTGATGATAAATGTTCTCCATTTTTTTATAGTTGATGCCAATATTGCCGACGGAATTAAGGTAGTTGTTTACAATGGAATGTTGGATCTTATCGTGGACACACCAGGTGAAAATGCAATTTGTTTTTTTCATATTGCGGTAATAAGTGAGGCCATAAACTATGATTAGCCTTCGTAATAACGCTTTTAAGAGTGGAAACGTCTTCAAAGCAGACAGATGGTTAGACCTTCGTCATCAAAAAATCTTTCAATTCGGCATAATACCGAGAGATATCGTTTTGAAAATGTTTCTCAGACGCGCCTAACAATTCTCAGAGGTTCATGCACGAGTTATTCATCAACGCGATCCATCTGTGGATCATGCTTGACAAACAAAAAAATACCCTATTTTAGCCAATCAAATTTTATTTCTACATTATACATGTGCAAATTCATAATTCTTTCGGGGTATTCAGTACACTCTCATTTTATTAGCAAAGTTGCTGATATACACATGCTTTAATATTACTCATAACGTTATTCAACAGGCCAGGAGCTGTGGGTTGCAAAATTACAATGGGATAAAACTGACGAGTTCATAAACATGAGGTGGAAACCAAGATACTACATGAACGGTAAATTAATTTGTACTCTTTCTTTTAGAAGAGAACTTTTTGAAGAGATTTTCAGTCTCTTTTTACACGCGTAATATGAGGTTCAAATTAGTTGTCGGCAACAGGAATACTTCTAAAAAAAGACTTTTATCCGTATGTTAATTTGTTAACGCGCGTAATTGTGTCTATTTAGTGTCAGAAGTGAAACAATTTACCGAACTTATATTTAGTGAATGCGCTTGTCTAAGATGGAATGGCATATGTATTTTCAATGTGCAACATGGATTTGAGAGTGAACGGGCAACCATGATGTCCCAGCGAAGACATAAAGCAGCTGATTTAAATCAAATGTACAAGAGCTATTTTCGAACAACAACATTAACGCAAATGCAATACTGCATATTTAGCAAATGTCAAATGCACAGATCAAAATGCAGCGGTTGCGTGCAAATATTAGTTTTACATTAGACGCCCCATATTATTCTATGTAATACTCTGATTTTACTTTTTCACACCTAAGCAGTGTAAAAGATTCATTTTACCTGGTGCTTTGCTCCACGCGCTTCCGTGTTCAGTCGATTAGAGTTTTTGCTAATCAACTATACTGTGACAAATCAGCAGTGAATTTACTGTTCGTTTCCATTAATTTCAAAATTCAAAACCACCTTTTCGATGAGATGAATGGCAAGTATGAGCCATTTATTGATGGACGCACCTTGGCAATGCGTTCCATCAACAGTCCATAATAGGCAAAAAAGCGATTTTCTAGCTTTATTTCAGCTTTCAGGAAGTGGTAGATGGTTTTGTAGCATATATTACAGAAAATTCACTTTAATTTGTTGAAGTTCGATACCTCTTTAAAAGGTATCATGGCAAATTTATGATATTCTGAATTATATTACATTACCACGATTTTAAATCGTGGCCAATTAAAAACAAGTACGAACCAAATTATTTTATTAAGCCGTCGGGGGAAATTTTGGCCATCTCTGAACGGCCGCATAACATGTTTCGTGTGGACATAGAGGACAGAGCTACAAACGGGCATGCAGCAAGAATTCTAGGCTCTTGACCATCTGGCCAGGCGATTTACTTCATATTGGATCTGTAATAATATCGTAATAAATACATTGAAAGACTTGGCTTATGGATGGTCAATAACATCAGGTTAGACAGGACAGTCAACAACAGCAATGACAACAAATTTGCTCCATTAGTACCATACTTTGGCACACAGTAAACACTATTTACCGTACATTCGGTAAATCGCGCGACCGATATTTTATAATCGCAACCTAATTATTATTTTTCGTCAGTACCAAATGTAGGGTATTTTCTGTGTGCCAAAGTATGGTACAACTGGAGCTATTTTGTCTTTCACTGTATTAATTACGATATAATTACAGATCTATTATGAAGTAAATCGTCTGGCCAGATGACCAAAGGCCTGTAATTCTTACTGCATGCCCGTTCGTAGCTCTGTCCTGAAGGCCTAATAAAATAATTTGGTTTGTACTTGTTTTTAATCAGCCACGCGTTATAATCGTGGCAATGTATAATATAATTTAGAATGTCATAAAGTTGCCATGATATCATTTATAAAGACATCGAATTTCGCCAAATTGAAGTGCATTTACTGTAATATATACTACAGTTTACCATCACCCACTCACTGTACTTTACTGTGGCGGTTCAGTTTCGTTTGGGATATTTTCCGTTTAGAGTGCAGTTTCTTGTACTACATCTTGTAGTAGCTCTTCGCTATTACGTGACCGTTAGCTGGTTCCTTTCAGGCACTGCTTCCGGCCTTGCTCAAGAGTAAATTTCAATAATATATATATATATATATATATATATCGCCGAATAAGAGTCAGAGAGTGTTAATTTTACTGAATTTTTATTAAAGTAATGAGATTATAATAATATTCGTTTTGCGGTAAACATGAATACTTTACCTCAATATACAGGAGCCGACACTGGTGGATTTTCTAAAGAAATTGACAACTTTTCATTCTGGTGGGTTTTGGATGCCGGACACATGGTTCCCACGGATCAAGGAGAATTCATGTTGTATCTTTTGCATGACACAGTCACGAAATAGGATGGGATTTTAAATATTAATTACCATAAATGAGAGTAAACCAATAAAGAAAGCTAATGTACTGCCTGACTACTTTTTGATATATATTGTACGGATTTAACGGTTCGCTCACCGCTTCATGAATGTTTTTTCAGTTACACCCCAGACCAAGAACGGAAATTTTTATTTTAGCGACAAAATACAATCGAATTTGGTCAAATTTGAACTAAATCAATGATATTTTGTCGTTAAAAATGAAAAATTCCACTTCATTTAGCAGGTTTTTGTTTCTATAACCAATTCAAGATTGATTCGAATAATCTGTACTTCGAATCGATTCGAATCACCGAATCGAATTGCCAAGCCCTAGATACAATGGCATCTGACACGACCACAAATCTTTCAGACCCATGTAAAGGAGTACTTTTAAATCTGTTTAACTTGACATGGGAAAATAGAAAGTTCGATCATGGCGCCAATTTAAAAAACAGGAAAACCCATATCCCATCCACAACCACACAGGCCAATGAGTGAATCTAATTGCTCAACCGGTGATGTGCAAACGATATTTTATATTTTGCCAACGTTTCGAATGTCCATACAGACGTTCCTCATCAGGGCAATGGAATGGTTAAGTAATCGACAATACTATATACTGTAAAGGGGGATGTTCTAAAATAAGCTAGTAAATAAAAGATAAAATACTCTAAATTCTGAGTAAAAAGAGACATAAGAGGCTAAAAATAAATGTCTAATCATCTGCGTTGAAAGATAGTATGATAAACTGTCAGAAACATGCAAGTCTTTTTATCATTCATTGTCTGTGATATGCTGTTGATGTGATATGATTCTAAAAATAGTCTTTTCTTGTAATGATCTTCTCTCTCATATAGTAGCTTCCCCCCAATCTATTCTATGGTCATTGCAGTATGCATGCTTGGATAATGTAGACTTTTCATAATCACATTTTCCTACATCTCGCTGGTGTTCTTGACATCTTGTGGAAAAACTTCTCTTTGTTTCTCCTATGTATACCTCTTTGCAGTCTTTACACGGGATACAAAAAACTACTCCCTTCCTTTTCTTTGGGTCAACTTTGTCCTTCACTTTAGGTATTTGTATCCCCCAACCTTTTTAGTGGGCCTGTATGACACTCTGATGTCTGCTTCCTCCAGTATCCTTCTTACTTTTTCACTGAATCCTTTGGCATAGGGAATAGTACCAAAACGTTGCTGGTTGGTTTGTCCTCTTTCATCTGTTCTGTCTTGACGTAATCGCGTAGAAAGTGCTTAGGGTAACCGTTGGCTCTCAGGGTCTTTTTAACTAAATTTATCTATTTTCTTTGATGCTTTTTATCTGAAAGGCGGCAAAATATAAAATATCGTTTGCACATCACCGGTTGAGCAATTAGATTCACTATGAATTTCCCTTGTGGCAATCACTCAATCTTTACATACAGGCCAATATCTTCATCATCATGTCTTCGCAAGATATTGGTACTTCACTCGAAAATTATCGAAAAAACGCTGATGATCAACTTGGAATTAAATGGGTAGTTAAATAACAATTAATTTGTATATAGGAAGTTTCGATCTTCGCTTGATACTTTGATGTATCTCCAGGAAAGTGTATAGAAAGATTTGTAAACTAGAAGAACAACACCAGCAATATTCGTCGACTGAAAATCATACGATGCATTTTGTCACAGTGGACTGATGGGGAGAATAGGAAATCTCGGAATACATTGAAATATGTTTTATTTCATAGATAGGTTCCTTAGAGATCGCTCTATCCAAGTGCGAGTGACTTACCATGCAGTTCGAGGTTCTCCCTATAGGGATCTTCGTTATATCCGAATCTATTCAACATATTTGTAAATGGCTGGCGAATTCGTGCATGATTTCGCAACGTACAAAACAGGAATTGATGTCAAATTTCTGGAACAAAATCTACAAGCTAATTGGGATAGAATGGAAGAGTGGTGTATAACATGCGGCATGACGGTAGACCGTACCAGATGCAAGGCAATTATATTTAGTAAAATAAAAATGACTCAACAATCAATATAAAAATTGCAGGAGCAAACATAAAAGTAGTTGCCAAAGTAATATGTTTGACAAGAAGATGGCCTGGAAAGATCATATCTATTACATACCAATACTATAAGAAAAGAATTAATCAAAGTCCAGAACTGAATGGCGAGCAATGAATTGTCAATCAACATTGCCAAATCAAAATTTCTCCTGATGCACGCGAACAAAACAACAGTTAAAGCTTCTTTCCATATCCGCCTCAATGACCAATCACTCGACATCGTTGATTCATATAAATATTTAGGTTTGCATATCGATAAAAATTTAAAATGGGATGCCCACATGAAGGAACTGATAGGAAAATTATCAAGGGCCATTAAAATCTTATGCAAAGTTCGCAAATTACTTCCCAACAAAACATTGCGCCTCAGTTATTTATGCACTTTTCCAATCACACCTACAATACGGTCTTACAGTATGGGGTAATGCGATTACTGGAAATTGGTCCAGAAGAATCGAAGTCCTCCAAAATAAGGCGATGAGAATGCTAACAAATAGCCACCCACGAGCAAGCTCTTGCCTCCCATACGCACAGCTCAAAATACTGAAGTTCAAAGATTTGAGTCTTTTCGAAGTTGCCAAAATAATGCACCAACATTCATCAGGTCTGTTACCCAGGGCATTTGATAATTATTTTATCAGTCATCAGTCATCTGTCCATAGGTATAGAACTCGATCAGCATCACAATTCTCTCTTATTAGTTCCTAGATGTAACTTGAAGCACACTGAAGGCTAACTCAAGCATCTCGGTGTGAAAATTTGGAACGATTTACCTCTCCACCTCAAAAGATCATCATATCCGAGTTGCGAAATGCGTAATCATCTTAGGTTATCGTACTCTGTGTGAATGTCCCACCATTTTCTCGGTACCCTCCAAATGTTTGTCTCTTTATGAATCCAGCATTTCATTGATCCAAGCATATTGTTCGATGAATCTGTGGAACACATTTTTATTCACTGTATCAAATTTTACTTGTTTCCCATTTACAGTATAATTGTACCCCAATCCAGTGCTGTGACTTGCACAGGGCCGTCGCTGAATAACGGCATTGCTGTGCAACGCCGTCAGGCTAGCGCCGAGCTCGTGCATTTCACTACGAACTTTCCATGTTTGTAAATTGTAGCTATGATTCCAATCTGCTAGTGAATGTAAGTCTTTGACTTACCGTTTATCAAATTTTTAGTTATGCATTGCTTTCTTTGCTTAGTGTTGATACGCTCCAGCCTGCCAGTCCAAAACGGAGTAGCGCTGAGGAGACGGGAAATTCTCGCTCAGCACTCATAAAAACCTACGATATGCGTGGTTTGCAGTTTTTGCAACTTAGCAGACATAAATCTGCTGCAAATTTTCTGCTGATTTATCCCGCTCGCTAGCGCCACCTTGTAAATATTTCGGCTTGGTCTGCAGGCAGGATGGTTTTGGTTACGCACATTTGTAACAGGTTTGTCTCATAAAAGTAGCCGCTGACATAGTAGACCGTACGGTCATTTCGCGGTTATCCTGCCCATCACAAGCAAATGCAGTTGACTCTATCGAGTTTTCTGATCGCACTTATTCATGTATTTTCCGCTTTAATATCTTACATTATGTATGTGTTTTGCTTGAATGACTAATAAAATATGATTTGATTGATTGATTGATTATTCGAGTATTGGTATGCGTTTATTATAGTAGATTTAAGTAAAACTAGCTCGCGTACTTATTAAAAATTGAATTTATGTTACGTTTCAGACAATCCTCTCAGAGAGGACTTTACATTTGAACTTAATAAAGAAATAGGATTCGGTCAATATCATATGACCTTCACCTAACTAAAAAAATATTACCCAATCATGTTTTGCCAAGTGTGAGTCGCGCCGAGTAGGAACTACTTATTTTGTTCTAAAATGATAAGGGTCTTTGTGACAACTAGTTACCAAATTTTCTACCCCTTGGCCAGCAAGATAGTGGATTTTGGTATATTTGTCACGTACTGTGAGATACCGGTGGTATCGACCGATCTCAGACCAATGCTGATACTTTAAAAATAAACGATGCTTGCCGATACCGACGTCAGCACATCTCTACCGGTACTAAAATACATGAGCATGTGCCGCAAATCTGAGGCCAGCAACGATGCATGAGTTACAAATATAAAAACTAACTACTGTGGCTATTTATCATTACAATTTTGAAATTTCAGAAATTAATTTAAAAAAAAATCTAAATAAATCGAGGGAGTATATCCATTTTTGAATGAAATGTCTCTTTATAACTTCAACAACTCCAACTCTTCTACCTGGTTTGGAAACTCTTTTTGGGAAAGAAAAACCACTATCGCTGAAGAGTTGTCTCATCTAGTCAGAATACAGTAAGTTCTGACTCCTGCCACAGAGCCACAGGAGATAAGGTTAATCACAGGCTATATATAGTCTAAATAACAGGAGATTTTGTTAATTTAATTAAGTTTCAATGTTCAACATAAAATATGATCTTCTTTCCAAACATTCTGATTCGTCTTGGTGTTTTGTACACAGTTTACTTACTTAAATAAGTTTTATATTTCGAAAGTTATGTGGCAAATTCGCGAAGTGAAACACGCACTGACTCAATAAGTAAACAATATAAGTAAACAGAACAGAATTAGTGACATATGGACGACTGATAACAACTTTGAACCAACCTTTTTTTTAATCAGAATTGCGTCGTTGACAGTGACAACGATAATTGAATAACAATTACGAGTTTTAAAAATTACAAAATCATTTGGCAACAATTTTTGTTTTATTTTGAAACAGTAAAACTGTATGCTATATTGGGTGTATAGGCGACTCGGAGACCTGGGTGAACCGCAATATAAAATTTGGCCGTATGTGACTTTGTAACAGATTTGCCCAAGATTTGTACTTTGTAACAGATTTGCTCAAGATTTGTAAGGCAAGACTTGTACTTGGTATATTATTTTGTATGGAAATATGAACGGCCACTCCTCGATCAGTCAACCGTGACCGCCAGGAAAGTATTCCTATCATTCGTTTTCGGTTCCGCTATTTTTCTATAATGGATATGTATATATAATTATTCGAATTAGCCGAACGAATCGTTTTTACTGTCCCATAATTTTTATAATACCCGGAAGTGGGAAATTAAAACTTGTAGTTAGATTAGTTCAAGAACTAACGAAAATAACTGAATATTACCGAAATATCAATTCTATAATCCACTGTTCCTGAAATCTTTGACCGGGGCCAGAATCAGAAGCAGGCACCATCGATCTGTCAGTGAAAACATTTGGTTGAGAATAAAAGCATTTTCCAGTTATATTTTTGATGAAGTTTATGAACAGCCCACGGTATACAGCGTCACTGTGTATTTACTACAAGTTAATCGACTGGATAGTTCACTACATTGATTCGAATAATCTGTGTTTCGAATCACTGAATCGAAGTGTCCTGCCAGATTCTGGAATTTGGTGATAAAACTGCAGAACGGTTTATAAAAAAATTTAGTCTAAAGCTGAGATATCCGAAAATAAACAAATTGCGTACTTATATTTAGCAAACCGTAGCCACCAATTTTCAACAAAAGAAAATAGTTTTCTGAAATGAATGGGGATCTTATATGTTATAATTAAAAAAATTAATATTCTCATATACACAAAAACACTACAGAATTTTGTTTTCATCAAAATGTTGAATTATCCTGTGAATGGTCAGACGTTTTCAGGGTATCTAACAGATGACATGTTTTACCAGTATTGATTGGCAAGATACTGGCGTCTCTTCCATCGTCTGCTGACGTCTGTTCACTCGAGACAACTTTTCGGGCGACTTGATATTTTTATGAATATGGTATGAAAATAATGAGTAAAAATATTCCAAGCGAGAGAATGGTATTCATTGTCAATGGTATTCATGATCACAAGAAACAAAAGTGTGAAGATTACATGCTTACATGTTTCAACGATCTGTTATCGATTCAGACAAGACGGATTCCCTACAACAATGTAGAAAGAAGATGTAGAAACAGTAACAATTGACAAGTATTATAATAAGATATAGATTCAGCACTTTAAGTTTTGTCCAAATTAAAGTTGATTTTTGAGAACAAACCCAATTGAAAACTATGTAAGAACTCAGATAAGATCTTCCAAATTATCACACGATTTGTTACAGCCTTGACAGGAGCTGGGCTGAAACTGACCGAGGCAAATTCTATGGTTTCCAAATCATAAATACAAATTTAGTTAAATATTTTTCGAGACATATTCTGATATTTTGTTCAAAGTACATTTTCTGCATAATAGCAAATACAGCTAATAAATCATGCAGGCAATTCTAATACTGAAAATTCCTGTTACGTAATAGTACAACGACGCTCAACAGGAAATTTCCATATCAGAACTCGTGTCATATGATGGCGCAACCATTATCAGTGATTCGCGCTTTCGATGATGCGATAATAATAATGCGATTGAAAATTACACTGGTGTGAAATGTATTGGCCACCTTGTTACTTTACGTAATATACCGCGAGAAAATGTTTAATACGATATTTTGCATATAAGTCGCATACTTTAATATTTCTTGGAGGGGGTGGCATGTATGGATTTCTTAACATCAAATTTTGTCAAGCAAGTGTGCCTAATTTTTTTTTTCGGCAGCGCAATCTATCAGAACCCATGGTTGTCGAAACATACTGTGACAAAATATTTCTGCCTGGAAATACGTAGATAAACTGAGATATCATTTTTAAATATCCAACATTTAAGGGTATCGAATAAGAAGTGTATGTCTGAGATATTCCACACGAAGATGCACACGAATGAGATCTTTTCTTCTTGAAAAATAAATAAACCCAAAATTAATTTTAAAATTGCGTTGTTCAGCATCCTCGATCGGTCTCTGTTGTTTAAGTTGTACTTATCCAATATTCGTTTAAATAAATTTCGGGTATAAAAGCTACCCATCCCCACCTCCACCATTTTTTTACTTCCATTTCTTTGATTGTATATATTGCCTGGATGAAGATGAGACACCAGTCGCCCGCCCCCGTTGTTGTACAATATAAATTTATTTTTTATTCATAAATTGTGTGTTTAAATGCCGTGCATTGTAGAAGAAAATGCATGTTAAACGACACAACCGGAACTATCGCTTCAACCGCTTTTCCCGATATTGTAAGCAAATCTACGAAATCCTCATACTGTTAAGACTATAAAAAAGAATTATGAAATTGCCTATAATATATTAATTTTCTGACATCCCCCTAGGCAATTCTCCTATTACGCATGATTGTTTTTCTAATTTCAACAGAAAATCCTGGCTATATATTGAGGCGAAAATCTGAATACCCATCTCACATCATACTTGAAGTATAGTGCAAAGTGCAAGTTCGCAAACATATTCGAAGGGAAAATGTTGAATTTTATCTTGTTCGTTCTGTCACTAGCTTCTGTTGTCAACTCCGAATGTGTAAAGAATTGTGGCGATTGTCGTAAGTATTTTTTGCCTTTTATTGCCAGGAATATATTCCATACTTGTTTTGTGTTTGAACCACCGATGAATCGCGTCATCAGTGCGCGGTCTATCTTTGATTAAGTTTCAGTAAAAACTATACTAACGGTGAAATACATCTAAAAAAATGTGAACCCCCTTATGTCAATAAAAAAGTGCTAAATTATATTTGTTTCCTATTTTCCAGACGACGAATTAGCGAAAAGATTAGACGGATTGGAGGCAAACCTCAATTCTCTTCCTCAAATCAACGCGATTAACCAAGGTATTGTTATTATATTATTGTCTATATTGCATACAGGATATTCAGAACGCAATAAATCTGAACGTGATAACTATCATTTTTTTATCACCAAACAAGCAATAATAGATAGAATGGAAACACGTACAAATCAAGAAACATTTTATAAACAGAAAGATATTTATTGAAAGATAAATCCGAATGAATGAAGCGAGATTTTTTATTGAAATTCAAAAGCCACTGCCAGCTGCACTGTGAGTGAAAAACATCACAAACTGAACTGAACCGCTATGTTCAAGTGTAGCGAGTGGTATCTGCCCTGAGTGATGATAAGATACATTTTTAGTTCCCAGTCAGTTAGAAAAATTGAACCCGAGCTCAAGGGTGCAAAATGATGAGTTTTTGTCATACGATATTTTTCTCTGATATCTCTACCTCAATACCAATTTTATTGATTTACCGCAGGTCTCTGTCATGTCACTTATCAATATAAATGTTTCGCCGTCATAATGCAAAACAGAGCAACAAGAGCAAAGGCTGAACAAAAATGCTTCGCTCTTGGAGGAAGATTGGGAAACGTATACACCACAGAACACAAAAAATTGATCGAAGAATACGTTATCTCTCAATCTACCGACGTCAATGTATGGCTTGGAATGAATTTCGAACCATCTACGGAGGTAGGAAAATAATATCATTGCTTGGCAATTTTAATATTTAACGTAATTAATGTACAGCAGACGCCCGCATCCCTCTATAAACACCATAAAATTCACATGCGCGTCGCTTAAATATTACGTATAATAAACAATTTTGATTTGGTTATTTTTTTTTAATTTTTCATTGAAATTGACTCTGAGCAAAGCAGGAAGCAGTAGCAAAAAGGAACCGACAAACGGCCAGTAATGGCAAAGAGCTTGGTTGTAGTACCAGTAACTAAACCCTATGCAGAAGCATTACAAACGATATTGAACTGCTATGGTAAATTGCAGTGAGTGGTATTTTCCCTGGGCGATGGGGAAACCATCTATCACTTCTTTATTTCCTTTATAATGACTGCAGAAGTTAAATACTCCGGGCTGACAATATTCAAATACTTTTGCTTCACCAGATATGGCTGTATATGTTACATAGTCAAAACTGATAGTTATATTATTTCCCTTCGTATACATCCCAAATACTTTACCGCAGTAGAATTGGTCCTTGGTACAGACTATTCCAAAAAGCGATTCGACAAAGCCTTTACTGGTATTGACAAACATTGTTTTTACAGACCGTCACGATGTCATTCGGATCTAAAGTTTATTACAATGTTGACTGGCATCCAACTTGGCCTGGATACCAAGCAGATCGTACCCTAATGGCTCTTGCTATTCGTACAAGCCCACAAGCTACAAATAAGGGATTCTTTAATGCATATGATTACGACACTCCGACTGCTGTACTTTGTGAATTTTAGAGAACTGTCAAGCATTTGTGTTATGTGAAACAAAATACTGGTGGCTCATATTTATGTTTCTTGCTAGAATTGGGATTTTCATGTAATTTGTTATTCTCCAAAAAAGAAATGAAATTCATCGATTGACAAGTAAATAAAAGTTCGGTGGCTTATGGCCAACAAGAACTGATTTAAAACGTGTTTTCTGTTGCTTCCTGGCTAATATGATGCATAATACATACGAAACAGTAATATTCTTAAGCAATACATATAACGCAGAACATGTGATATATTTGTCATTCATTATTGTGTGTGGCATAATGAGAAGATGTGGACATGTTGGTTTTTTTTATCATACCTTAATTTACATGATATGGACATATAGTGGAAAACAAGACTAAGTATCATATTGTACTGCAGACTAGATAATGCGGTACGGGTTTATGTGCTAGGTTTAACATCAATTGGAATCGCCAGACAAAAAACCTTGACGCTAACGTTAAACCGATTCAGATATTTTATTTTTTCAAATATGAATCTCATACGAATTGTGCCTGGTCAGCGCGATCACAAAAAAATATGCGCTCAAACCCATTTATAAATATCGGTCGACTGTTGAGCGGGGTCAAAGGTACGGTAATTTGAGGTCTTGTATTCTCTGGAGAATTCTCAACAAGTTAATTCGTAACTATTGAGTGATGATTAAAAAAATGAAATCTCAATCCCAATCGAAAGTTTCATATTGTGAGGCTCGCTTCATCAATCACTTACGCTCAACAAAACATGTTTTTAAAAATTAAAAAAAAAATTGTAAAAACAAAATTTGGCAAGTATGGCTCATTGGTGAATGAGCCGCTGTGATCCATCCAAGATCCACCCGCGATTCCAAGGTAAAGTTTCGATTTGAAGTGATTGACTTGACTCTCAGCAAGTCAGAACGCAGCACTTGAAATTCAAATATTGGACTTTTTGACACATAAAAGAATAAAGCCAATGCTAATAGACTTTCCATATAATATTTTTTAATGGTTTGATGCGTCTTGACTGTGGAACTTTTGTTGTTCCAGGACAAATATTTGATATTAACGATACACTATTCATCAGTGGTTTTCTCCGGATTCAAACATATTCTTGGCCTGAATCACTGGTGGTGACTCGGCGACGCAAACCAGTGGTGATACTTACTTTGTTTTTTACAGAGATCAAAAAACTCCTGACCGGGAGTCATCATGATATTCCTGGCAAAATCTTATATCTCATAAGCTCACAATTTGTTTGCCCTCGTTGTGTCGATTCATCTGTGACTTATGCTCAGCAAAATATGTTTGTACAATTTTTTTCTAGTTAGCTTGAACCTGAAACATACCATGCTTTAGTTGTGAACAATTCTACAATAAATGTTCTCTTATTCAGATGTCAGAATATTCCTTATACAATTTCTATTCTTTCAGACCTTAATTAATCAATATCGGACAAAGAGGAAAACACTGGTAATGTTACCAGCTCACCTTGTAAATTATTTTTGTCCATTTACCAAGACCCACTGGCGGCGGGGACATGTTCCCTAAGTTATGTTTGAAAGGAGAGACAGTCCCCACCAGGATTTTAGATATTTACAAACAAAACATACAATATTGTCGCGCGCTTTCAGCCCGAAACTTCACTTTGAATACGTTATTGGTTCTATCTTGCCCCAAAAAGACGACGCATCTTTTGTTAAGTATGGATCGTGTCGAATAGAGACGGTTCATCTGTGGCTCATGCTTGACAAAATATAAATTGTTTATATAAAATATAATATATTTTCTGATTAGGTTGGCGAGGTTGTTCCCATATAACACTATAAAGATTGATCTAAAGTCCAAAATTTCTTTGATTGGAATTTTTGGATTCGTTGACACTTTCACAGATCTCAGACCGCGTCTTGATAGAGCTATCCATCTATGGCACAAGCTTAACAAAAGCCTGCGATCACAGAATATTTCTCATCGGGACAAATGAACTGTTTTTTTGATTTGTAGCCTCCTGCTCGTATGGTGGTAGGAGACAGTCGTAAGGCGGATCCAAAAAAACTCTATTCGAACACCTCACCTTCTCGACCTGTTCTGAAGTCAAAAACCGTCTACAGCCTTCTCGCTTTACTCGGGAGACATCACAGATATTGATTGGATAGTTGCTACGCAAGTCAATTTTTTAGAATGCTTCAGTACCATAGATTCTAGTTTTTAGGTCATGAAAAAAAATTCCAGAAAGCATTCATTCCCATTACGCTATGAGGTGTGACGATTGCACAAACTGAAGCAATTGTTCAATTATAAGATAAAATGGTAGCTGATAATAATCAGTTATATATTATAGACTAAAGGTTTATACAAAAGGTGTTCTACAAAAACAATGGTGTCGGTACATACAACACTTGGTTAGCAACTGCGGAAAAAACGGATAATCAGGTAATAATGTTGAATACCAAAAACAAACGCCGTCGTGCCTACCTGTACGTAACTTTACATGGCGTATTTCCTGTCAATTCTGCACTAGCAGTAATGTCATGATAAAAAGCATATTCGTATCATTTTAAAAAATTATTTTAATAAAAAGCGAGCAGCTTAGCAAGATATGGATGAATGGATGCATGAATATGCTATAGCAGTTCAGTTCCATTTGGAATGTTTTCCGCCTATAATGCAGTCGCTGGAACCAAATCTTGTCGTAGACCTTTGCTATTATGTTGGCGTTACTTAATTAATTCCTTTTAGGTACTGCTTCCGGCCTTGCTCATAGTGGATTTCAATAAAATCCACTATAAAATAAAACACTTATTCTGTATAATATATCTCAGCTGGTCAACATATTATTTTCGATAGTTTTTGCTCCTTGTGTATGCTATTTCTTCTGTTGTTCTTATATCCATTGCATTGGCTCACATCTTTCAGATGTTCAAACTCGGATGTTCTGAGATCAACAAAACCTTTGCACACGGTGGCGAATTACTAATTTTGAGTTGAAATAGGTATACCCGAATACCAACCACAAACAGCCTTGCGGTTGTCCCAGACGGAAAATTTATTTTATCACGCATGGGTCACTGACGAACCGCGCCTGGTCTGCGCTATCCATCAGTACACATCCTAACAAAACTTCCATATCAAATCATTCGGTAACATCCCTTCAATATATAGGAGTTGAGATTCAATAATGATCACCCAGGGCAGATACCAATTTTTTGTACTTTAATATATCGATTTCTGCTCGAGTTGTTTTCCGCTTCAAGTGTAGTTGTTAAAGAAGTGACCGTTGGTTAGTTTCTTCCAGGTGCTTCTGTTGGCATTGCTAAGATCGAACGTCAATAACAAAAGCTCAAGTATATCAATAAATTGCCTATGAATCAAGCTTCATCATCAATCAAACTAAAATGTAGACGCTGCTAGACTTGAGACATGAGCAGAATCCTGTCCGACCAGATTATAAGTCTACAAAAAACATGTTGCCGTGTTTATCGTTAAAGAGAAAATTGTCCATACTCGACGCAGTTGAGCTGTTCCACGTCGTACTCGTTTCGAAAAAAATTCCTTTGTCCAGTATGAGCCAATGATGAATCACGTCGCTAAAGGCAGTATTCATCTGTGTCTCAAGCTTTACAAAATTATATTTCTGACGGATTTGTTTAATTCACTGTTTGGGAATTTGTTTCCCGTTATACGTTTTACTAAATTTCACGAAATGCATGCATTAAATGCAGATAATATGGATGCAAAAAAAACTCTAGATATTGTACGTTTTTGCACTGGCTTCACACTATTCGACTGTGATTACTATCTCAATCATAAACGACACTTATCACAACAGTATCGTTGTTCCAGTTACTCGTAGGCTCATGAGAACTTGAAGAGATGGGATGTTAGGAAC
>OZ023145.1:21665340-21676304 GCA_963675895.2 Styela plicata
ACGATAAGTTTTCCAGATCTTCATCACAGTAAAGATTAGTAGTTCTTAGATGAATCATACATGACAGAAGAAAATTTCTGACAGGGTTCTGACATTGCTCTGATGTTTAGAGGAATGAAAATGGATTTATAAATGGGGTAGATAACTCTAGGGATTTTTCTCATTTTTTTCGGGTTTTTCAAAGGGGATTAACGGGCTGGCTTGTGCCCTCTGTGATTTCTCGGTGATGGATGTGTCTGCTTGAGATCTTTTTGACTATGTTGGGCTTGCTGTGATTGTGTTTGTGCTGCATTCCTTGTGATTAGCAGCAATGGTAGGCTTTGAGGTTTCTCTCGGTCCGCCTCAGACACAAAACTCCATTTCAGAAAGTGTTGGTCACCTGAATGGTGGGGCGCCTTTGGTGGCGGCGCCTCCGCTATCTATAACTGCGGTTTTACTGATATTAGCTTTTGTTCATGAGAGTAAATTTTTTTTGCAACAGTGTCAAAAACATGTTTTCAGGATAATCGAACATGGCCACATAAATATTGATTATACATCCGTTTTATTTTTGTCACGTCATGATTTCGCATAACAGTTAGTCATACGCCTTTGTTTCTCCACGACCCGCCAGTTTATAATAATTTTAACATTTATAACTAATTTGGGCTCGCCACGGGTTGAAAATCTAGTAAGATCGTCTTCTACCATTGTAGTGATTATGCAGACCATTGGATTAGCTCTTTCACTAAAATTTGGAAACTCTACTCAGGCTACGCTATCTGTATTAGTTTTAAATACCAATCGCGTTTTTAAACATTCGATTTTTTGTACGATTTTGTCGCTGGAATACACCTCCATGGTGAGTGTATGAGATGAGACTAGCCCGATGTTTTTTTAACTCCACTTGAAGACGCAAGTCTAAAGAACTTGTCATTTTTAACTTGATGCCATGACTTAGGCTATGTTGCCTTTGTTTTGAGGCGGGTGTACACAATACTTCCTGCGAGATAACTCGCGAGAACTATTTTGTTTGCTTTCATCAGTTCATGTTCAGTTTTTGCCATTTATGCCAACTATGGGGTTGACGTGAAAGTTACGGTGTATAGTGAAGTTTAGTCCATACACCCTGAGTGGCACCAAAATTAAAACTGTCTCGCCTATGCTACAAACATATGTTATTGTCTCCCATGTTATACAATGCCATATCCTTGCAGCATTGACGCCCCCTTGTAAGGATGAGATTATTTTGCAGTTTTAATTTTGATGATATTCGGAAATATGTAACTAAACTTGGCTAGACAGCTATACCCGCTAGCTAGATTCAGCATGGCTATTTTCTATGATAATCGGAAATATGGTATCGGTACTAAACTGCAAGAGGTCCAAAAGTTCGTACTTGTTCCGCAACGTACCATCATTCGGTCTGAATAATAAGTACAGAGAGAGGGGCTTGAGCCAATTGCAATCGATTGTTACAAGATTAAAAAAATTAGTTTATCAGTTTATAGACTGTCAGACTACTACTATGTTAGATCGAATTCGTTCACATCTTATGTTTTTGGCGGTTTTATTCCTGCTCTCGAGTTTTTTTTTTTTTTTGTTACAACACATAACTTAGTTGGTAGTCTGCATCTTTGAAAATGTTGAATTTTCTTACGGCTTCACAAAATTAACGCTGCGAATTTTTTTCAACCCGAGAAGATTGTTAAGGACCTGGACAAAGTTCATTAAATCTCCAAAGTACATAAGTTAGCACTAGCACCGATTACTCTAAGAACCGTCAATAAAAAGTCCATCTGCTTTTAAGCAAACGCCAATTAGAAATTTGCATAATTATTGTGAAATATGACGAGTTGAGGAAAAAGAATGTAAATCATTTCTTTCAATTCTGCAACGATGCTTAGTACTTCATCAAGTAATTTCCTTAGAAGAGTTGAATAAAGAATAAAGTCGACGCCCCATTTCTCCACTTGTTGGTATCAATAAAAAAAACTGGATCCGTTCAATTTTTCATGACATGCGCCAACATATGAAAATTTTGTTCCCATTGTTTGTCAGAGCCAATTGTGATAATGAATTCTCAAATGCCTTGAAAATAAAATCTGAAATAAAACACTTTTGCGATATTGTGGCGAACAAATTTTTCTTCACTATTTATTTATTTATTAAACCTTGCTCCAGGTGTCACCGAATTAGATGACCATAATAAAGACCTTTCCCAAATCTTCGGAAATGACAATGCAGTTACATTTAAGAATGTATATTTGTATAATGAAGTTTCTAAGAGAGTTTTACTGTACTTCTTGCATGTATAAGTGTTCATTGATTGATATAAAAAACATATGCAATAAATCAGCATTAACAACCCTGTTATATTACACACTATTTAAAATTATTTATATCTAGTTTGTTTCCGATTAGAACAAGACTCATTTACTATCAAAACCTTGAAATCACCGTCCATATCTCTCAACTCAAAGGCATATTAACCGTGGCGATTCGTAAACATCCCATTCTCACTAAAAACGTCGGAATATAATTGACTTAAGACCGCACTACACGTTTGCGTGAGTTGCGTTTTTCTTAGGTTTGTTTTCTTATACCCTTGCGTTTTACGCAAGCGCAATGCTCTGCAAACATTCACATACTTTTTCCAATGAAACAGAATTGCTTGCTATAAAGGCTAACGAAGAGTGCTCGTTTCGTTGCGTGCGTTTATGCTTGGTAGGCATGTGAACAAGATTAACACAAAGCAATGCAGGCGTGTATTGCCGTTTTTATTTTGTTACTCAAAACGTAATGCAACGCATCGGTAAGACAACTTCGCGTGTAATGTGGCCTTTAGTTGTACAAAGTATCGCCTATCGCCCGATATCGATATTTTACCCTTATATGGAAACAATAGTTCATAAATATGCCTACGCTGGAATATATTCATATGCCAAATATAGCGTGAATTATCCTTTTATTTCCCGAAAACAGAAGAGAATTTTGGTTCCAAAGATTTTTGAGGGATAGTGCACAATGTCCCGAACAGACAAATCAAGAATCTTCCCTATACTCAATAATCCCAAAATTTTACATTCCTCTAGAGACAAGGCGGAATGGTTTGCAAAAATGTTTTTCAAGAACTGTCAATAACTCCGCTTCTTGTGCCTAGAGCAAATTGAATTCTAATGTTTCTTCTGATTCCGACAACATTCTCTCGGCAAATCTGACAACTCTATCTCCGGGAATATATCCCATTTTGGCAAAATTATTCACTAAGTGATTGGATAAATGCACTTTTCCTGATACCTGGAAATGTGCAACGATCGTACCGACTTTTAAAAATTTTGGCGATCAACAAATCCCAACAGTCGCTTCTCAGTTATTAGTAAATTTTTGAGTCTGTTATCAATAATACAATTTCCGGTCATCTGGAGTCGTTGTGTCTCCTCACTCAAAAGCAGTGCTTTTCGCTGTTCTCGATCTACTGTCGACTTGCTGACAGTAATAACTGAACGGATATTTCGCGCTCTTGATCGTTGTGAGGAGGCAAAGTCGATTGCACTGGACATTTCCAAAGCCTTCAACAGAGTTTGTCACTGTGGTTTATTGCAGTCGTACGATATATTGGCCAAATTTTCTCTGTCATAAAATCTTTTCTATCCAATCGTAAGATCAACGTTCTTTTAGACGGTCCACTCTTTTTAGTCCAACTTTGTTTTTAATTTATATTATTGGCCATCCTGACAGACTGATTTTAGGCTTAGTAATTTACGCTGATGATACAACTCTGTTTTCTTGTCCAGATAAAAAAAAATCTGCTCAGGAACAACGCCTTGCTTTCGCTAAATCGCTTAAGCCTGATTTGGTCATTATATCTGATTGGGGTAACACTTCGTACGTGTCACTTAACTCGGAGAAAACCAAAATATTATCAAATAATCGCTACACCAATACACAGGAGACACAAATTTCACTATCCGGTACAGGTCTTGAGTCATCTTCAAATATTCGACTCGTTGGTTTCACTCTTTTTAAGGAAATTGCTTGCTTGCTTGAAATGACTACATCACTTCTATGAAAGTCGGTTTTCTGTATCGTTTCCGTCGTTATCTTTCACCTGAAATAAAACTTCATAGTTTATTTCGAGATTTCCGTTATCAAGCAGACTAAAACACATACAACAAAATACAAACTAGACAGAAATATCAGGAGACAACCTAAACCTAAAATAAGGATTTAGAACACTAACAAAATGATAGCTGCCTAATCACCTTTAACGCACATATCCAATAAGATTACACTACACGGAAATACCCAGGCATTGAATTGTGCAATCACGGATCAATTGGTTCGGGTGTAAAGCTTGAATAATGCCACAAACTGATATACACATACATAAACTGAGAGAGATTACGTTGTTATGCCCATTGGCCAATCAACTAATAATTACATGCACTCCAAAACGAGTAACTTTTAAACAAATTAGTGTTTAGAACGTGGTAAACCAATGCCTTTCAATACAGAATTACGCTAAAATTTGGGCGTGTGAAGGTAGCTAATGAGTTATTACCGACAATTACCTTAGCATACCTCAAAGGCCAATAGGCTACACCATATGACAATTTCTAAATTCGTGTGTTTATATCGGGTTGACATTGTTTGAAATAAAACGAAGTAAAATCTTTAAAATATACCCATGTTCGATTAACTGTTGCTGATCGCTTTTCATAGAATATTGCAGCATTTTCGTCTTTAAAATAATGAAAAATCATTCAACTGATGATGGTTCCTCTTGTCCCTGGATTTCCTTATGACAAACATGCGTAATGGTGCAATAAGTGACCGATGAAAAAATTCAAAATCGTTGCTGGTTAAACATTCTGTAGGGGTTTTCCGCTTTTGCTTTTTAGTAACGAACTGAATCATTGTGGGGTATTAGATATTCCTTTAAACAACGTGCATAGTGAACCAAATTCAGTGTGCCGGCGCAATCGGCTGGAGCGGAGCGAGAAAACAGGTCCACGCCCCAAGACAGACATTTTATGATTTACATAGAGTCTCTGATTCGACCCTGCGTGAAGCATTGTTGTCACATTTGGGGGGTTCCATTGCTGCTACAGTTTTACGCTTACGGTACAATGTTACACGAATACATTTGTAGAGAGGGGAAATTCTTACCGGCAACGCCGCATATAATCGTCTCAATAGGACCCCTAAATAGGGCCTATTTTCTACACGATATAGTCTAAATACATTCTACAGAAATATTTGCCTTTCCATTTGGTACTGCACAAACCTATCGCCCATCATTAAAAATGTTTGCACTGGAGCTTCGTCATCCACTGCAATAAAGCACAACAGAATTACACTGTTTTACAAATTTGTGGCATATTCATCATTACCGTGACCCCCAAGACAAATTTAATCAATCGTGACAGCCTGTCCTGTAATCCTGTTTTGATAGTTAGGCTAGGTCATGAAAAATATTTCCAGTCTATCACCAACGTCAAGCAAACTTACGAACAAATACCACCTCCATCATTGTTAAACGCATCATTCGATAAAGTTGAAACATTTTTTCAACTCGCGCACGTCGCGGCGCAACAGCACGAATAGTCGGCGCGTGTTTTCGTTTGACGCGATCAGTTTGAATGGTAAAGTTTTTTGACGCGAGAAAAAAAGGGACGCACGTCATATTTCGACGCGTCCTGCGTGCAGAATGCCGCTGGCAGAAGCCTTAACATAGTTACGTTTATATTAACGACATATCGGCTTCCCTTTGAAGAATTGGAAGACGTTATTTATTGCCACGTGATGATAAGTTCACGATTCGTGTCCCAGCCGCATAAATTTGCCCGAGCATGTTTTTTTTATTCAATAGGTGGACACTATTTGAAAACTTTTTACGGTGAGCAATATGTGCACTCTGAACAGTTTTTCACACAGCCCACAAATTCTTTTTTTTACTGATTTTGAATTTTCTTTGGAAATTCAAAATGATATAATTCATACTTCTCCGAATCATGTACATGACCAAAAAGCAGGATTTGCGTAAAAAAAGACAAAGTAAAGAAAAATCAATCCAATTCAGAAATTACGACAAGTTGATTAATTTGTCGCGGGTTCGGTTTGTAATAGGGCACCCCTTATCTGGGTCTCACGCTTTACACATTTTTCTTTACAATGCAGCTTGTCGCCAAAAGTTTCCAGTAGTCTAAAATATTCAAAACCGTTCATCAAATTCAATTGGACTCTTCATAGTATGGACATGGTGCGAGGGCCATGTGACTGAGGCTGGGCGAAACCGAATCATTTGGAATTCGAATCGGATCGCTGATTCCATAAAAATAGGAATCATCCCATTCTTACTATTACTATCATTGTCTCCATTATGATAAAGTACAATCGATTTTAGTCAAATTCGACCAAAATATGTGCATTTTTTTTGTTAAATTCCACTCCTCACTTCCCTATTGATCCCAATAATCTGTACTTCGAATCGAATTGCCCAGCCCTAAATGTGACCATTTCTTCAAGTGTCATACCAATCGTCCGGACCTCACTGCTCTCTTGCTTGTCATCTCCCCGCTGTACTTCTATCGCAACTGTTTGTTTATTTGTGCTTATTGTAAGCTGCATGCTATTGAAATGGGGAAAATGTACTATGAATACGATTGTTTCAGCTAGTTGGTATTTCATTTTACACGTTTCCACCAAATAATGCACAACATAGCATGGGAAACTTAACAGTCGATGAAAATTTGGCCTGATTATGAAAGGTCCACTGTCCTGATTCCCTGGAAGGTAGGCCTACGGTAAAGTGATAGCATTGAAAGCTATTTGCATGAATCTTGTGATTGTAACAAAAAATCGAAGAGTTGCGAGTGCTTTTACGCCTCAAAAAATGCGCGAATATGGCTCTTTTTCAATGTACTCGATAGTGGGCGATTTTGATTTTTTTACCCCCTGCAAGATTTTAAAATTTTATTGTGTGACCACTGCGACCCCAGTGACCATTGCCATTCTTTCCACTATTAATATTGTGTGATCCCTGCGACCTCTGAGCATGTAGTCGGATTCTTAGTATTACAAGCAAAATTTTTACACGTCTTGTATATTATTATATGTAGCTTAATAAAATTGTGTGACCTCTGCGACCTCTCAGCATGTAGTCGGATCCTCAGTATAATAAGCTAAACGTCTTCTGCCCGAAATTGCTCCTTGTATAGTTTTTGTCTCGCAAAAATGGCCACAAACTTTGCACGCACAGGTAGGACAAAGGAAAATTGATGTCCTGATGTCTTGCCAAGATTCGTCACCTTCCGCTGCGGTGGATGCAAGACTGGTTGTCCCACACCAAGTGGATTGAAATTGGAATGGACATTTGACTGCATACCTTGACGAGTAGCAGACTTTTATTTGTAAGCTGAATCCCAAAGGTCAAACTCAACAGAATGAGAGAGGGTTTATTGTTCGTCAACCAGAGTCAAGACTCGTCACCTTCCGCTGCTGATGGTTGCAAAACTGGTTGTCCCACACCAAGTGGGTTGGAATTGGAATGGACAATTGACATCATACCTTGACCAGTAGCAGACTTCTGTTTTTAAGCTGAATCCCAAAGGTCATACTCAACAGAATGAGAGAGTTTATTGTTCGTCAACCGGATTCAAGATTCGTCACCTTCCGCTGCCGGTGGTTGCAAAACTGGTTGTCCCACACCAAGTGGGTTGAAATTGGAATGGACAATCGAAAGCATATCTTGACGAGTAGCCGACTTTTATTTGTAAGCTGAATCCCAAAGGGCAAACTCAACATAATGAGAGTGAGTTTATTGTTCTTCAACCAGAAAACACGGCAATGTTTTCGGAACAGACGGGGTGATAACGATACTGTTAATTATGTTTAAACATCTACAGTGTGATTATTTTCTAATTTCATTCCAGATGCCTCATTGCTAAATTTCTGACTTATTTTGATTTCAACGATATTGCATTATTATTAACCGAATTTAGCAGAGAAAATACGAGTCAATTGACATTTAATAACGCGCGATGCTTTGATATATCAAAAAAGAAATTCTTTGAACATCTCTGTGGTTGAGAATTGATCTGACGTATGTCCATTTTTACCAACAATGAGTTTACTGCAAAGCCCGGTGTAATTTCGTATTCTCTATCTCTTGTCCCTTTGCTGACACCCTACGGGCTCGGGAAAGCACTTTTTTGAAAAAATGAACTGGCTTATATCCGTTTTTTTAAAACAAATTGAGAAATGAAAGGGCGTATTCCCGGGCAAGAATTAACATGTTCAGGATCGTTATGCTTGCGATTCTCTCTCGTATATCGTTTCATTGGTACAGACAGTAGTTAGCGCTTGTTTAACGCTTGTAAGGCCAGCGGGTGGAAATGGATCAATCTAATTTGTCGCCTGAGAGCAATCTAACAGATGTATCCGTAAGTGACAGTGACCCTGAATACTTTGCCACTGACGAATATTCCAGCAGTTCGGATTCTTCTTACTCCAAGCGTAGAAGACCGAAGTTACGGCTTCGTCGCCGAGCGAAGTCATCGAATGAAGTTGGTGAACCTGGAAGGAGTCGTCAAGCAGACAAAATTGTGACTGATTCTTCCTTTCTATGCTCTAGCAATGTACCAAGACAGGAATCTCCTGAGCGAAGTAGACGAAGGACAAGAGATTCGTCTTCATGGAAAGTCACTGTGCGGAAACGGCGGCACAATGAAGGCCTTTCATATCTAACAGCACCTTCCAAATATGTACCCCCCAGAAAGTTGAGACCGCCTTGCAGCTGCTAGTTGAAGTGCTCTTCTAAAATAAGTCGCGATGAACGGAATAGAATTTTTACTGCGTTCTGGAAACTGGGGCGTTTAGATCTACAACGACAACGCTCATCTCGGCTATTTTTGAGCGTAAAAAAGACCGTGAGCGTGGTCGGAAGATTGGTCCTCGCAGCAGAAGACTATACTCGCGAAAGTATTATTTGGATGTTATACACGATATGATCGAAGTATGCAAAATCATGTTCCTTAACACTTTCAGTGTTTCTGAAAAAATTTTGCGAAGAATATTGAACAGAAAGATGGCAAGATTATCTTGTAGCATTGAACAGAAGTTTACCAAAAACAGAGAAAGTATACTAAAGCACATTAACAAATTTCCAAGTTATGTCAGACATTACTCACGTAGGCATACTGCGAAAAAATATTTGTCACCTAACTTGACAGTGAGTGAGATGTACGTATTATACTTGGCAAGTTGCAGAGAATCTGAAGTTGAGCCAGCTCAGGAGTGGCTGTACAGAGAACTGTTTTCATCACAATTTAACCTGAGCTTTCATAAGCCATTGAATGAGACTTTTACCAAGTGTGTAAAAGTCAGGATCAAGTGTGCTGCAACAGAAAGTGAAACTGAGAGGGTCAGAATAGAAAAAATTAACATCTACAAAAGCAGGAATTGGCTTATAATGAGAAAAAGTCAGGTAAAGAAGTTTGCGAAAAGGAATGCGGAACACAGAAGTTTTGATTTGCAAAAATGCCTTCCAACACCTTGCCTCACGTCGTCTCAGTCGTTCTGTAGGCGTCCCCTGATGACATTCAATCTCACTGTGTATGATTACAAGTCTAGTTCTAGAATTTGTTACATGTGGGACGAGACTGTGGCAGGAAGAGGTGGTAGAGATATTGCTTCATGTATTTTCAAATACCTAGCTTCATTTCCCAACATGACGAAACATGTGATACTGTGGTCCGATTGCTGCTCAGGACAAAACAGAAATGTCTATGTGACGGCAATGATACAACAAGCCCTAGCAGAAAACAGAAAACTTGGTGGAAGCATAGGAATCATAGGAATCAGATAATTCAAATTAATATTTGTTTATATTGTATCAAAGTATGGTAGGCGGGGCGTTGGTGACAAAAAAGTTATGGGGATAAAATGAACTGAAAAACTTCAAACGCGTTTTTCTAGAAACTGCTAAAATGTGACATACGCCACTTCAATTCTCAGCCACTGATAACTTCATCGAAACTTGCTCTGATTTGTCTGCCGAACGAGATGAGGAATTACCATAATTTTAAGATTAATTGTTATAATATTATCTCTTGCTTTGTAGTAAGGATTTCACTTATGTTTGTTCCTTATAACTTGTACTAGCCGAACGACACAGAGATATGTTGTCTTCTGATTTCTTTGTTTATTCATTATCTTAGCTATCGATAACTCGTAGTGCAGCGGCAACGATGGGTTTTTGTGGATTTCTGAATGATCGTTTTAGTTTTATGCAGGCGTTATTGGTCTGATAAATTTAGTAATTAGTTCTGGTTTAACCATGTATTTTTTTTTTTTTTTTTATTTTTTTTTATTGAAATTCGCTCAGAGCAAGGACACAGAAGAAGAATCAACCTTGAAAATTCTCCTGCATCCACTAAAGTGCAAAGAGCTACATAAAATGCAGGAGCAGGAACTAAAGAACCCCCATCCCTGATAGATGTCTATTAACGCGAGTTTTAAAGCCTTGTAGATCAACACGATCAGGAAAACAGCAAGAAGGCAAGGAATTCCAAAGTTTTGATATTCTTGGAAAAAAGCTTCTTGCATAAAACTGTTTGTGACATTGTGGAACCTCCACAGTGAATAGGTGCGAATTGGTAGCCAATCGTGTTGATCGATTGAAAATTTTGTTCTGAGGAACGAGAGCAGAAATCTCCTTTGAACAAAGACCATTATAATATCTGTAAAATAAAAACATTAGTGAGGCGACGTTGCGGCGGTGTAGTCAAACTTTGCAGACTGCAGGAAAGTTTAGGACCAATCATATTGACCACACGCCTTTGAATACGATCGAGCATGCTAAGAACAGTGACAGCGGCACTGCCCAAATGTGACAGCAATACTCCATACAGGGTCGAATCAATGATTTGTACAAAACGGAGAATGATTTCGGGAGTGAGATAATGGCGATGTCCATTGAT
>OZ023145.1:21676404-21696211 GCA_963675895.2 Styela plicata
TAATATATTCCAATAAGTCTGAGCAGAACAACTGTTAACACAGTGTTTGACACCACTTCGGTAATTGTCGTCATTGTGAAAATATATTTTGCTTGATATTAAATGAGGAAAAAGAATGGTCATTCTATGTGTTTGTATTGAGCAGTCCGGCGGGGGTGTCTCGAAAACTGTACGGGATGTACGGGATGTACGGATGTACGGGATGTACGGGATGTACGGGATGTACTGGATGTACGGGATGTACGGGATGCACTGGATGTACTGGATGTACGGGATGTACGGGATGTACTGGATGTACGGGATGTACTGGATAAAATTTTGCGCAAATTACCTTTTGAAGCATAGAAAATTTAAATATATCAGTGGAAAAGTTTGGAATATTTATTCCTAACACTGTAACGAAAATTCAGTAAAATCGCTGTTCTTTCTTTGATAGTAATGCCAAGCGATAATATTAAAATCCACATTTCATAAATTGGCATGCACAAGACAACTACAATTTCAAAATACAAAAATTACGAAAATTAACGTTAACCTACTGCGTTTTTTGTCAACGTGTGGTTAATTAAATGTGGTGGTCGAGAATTGCACTCAATGTTTTGCAACCAGTTGAACTGCAGTCTTGTTATATAAAAACAAGACAATTTCACCCACATCGTATTGCACACACATTCAATTACACCCAATAGTATTGCCCTTAATAGGATTGCACCCAGAAGGATTGCACTCGGTAGAATTGGACCCTTTCTATGATTGTAGTAGTTGTACGGGATGTACTGGATGCACGGAATGTACGGAATGTACTGGATTTAATGGGATGTACGGGATGTACTGGATAAAATTTTGCGCAAATTACCTTTTGAAGCATAGCAAATTGAAATATCAGTAGAAAAGTTTCGAATATTTATTACTAACACTGTAACGAGAATGCAGTAAAATCGTCGTTATTTGATAGTAATGCCAATCGATAAAATTAAAATCCACAGTACATAATTTGGCATTCACAACGCAACTACAATTTTGAAAAAATGAAAATTATGCAAATTAATGTTAACTTACGGGCGTTTTTATCACAGTGTGGTTAATTAAATGTGGTGGTCGTGAATTGCACTGAATGGTTTGCAACCAGTTTAACTGTAGTCATGTTATATAAAACCAAGGCAATTTCGCCCAGAGCGTATTGCACACACATTCATTTACACCAATAGTATTGCCCTAATAGGATTGCACCCAAGAAGGATTGAACTCGGTAGAATTGTACCCTTTCCTATGATTGTAGTAGATGTACGGGATGCACGACATGTACGGCATGCACGTGGTGTACGGAATGCATTAGATGTACGGCAAGTAGATTGGATGTACGACATGCACGACTTGTACGGGATGCACGGCATGCACGGGATGTAAGGCATGAACGACATGTGCCGAATGCACGGAATGTACTGGATGAACGGCATGCGCGGAAATTGCGCTCAATGTTCGGAATGCACGTGATGTACGGCATACACGGGATGTACGGCATGTACGACTTGTACCGGATGCACGGAATGTACTGCATGCACGACATGTACGCCATGCACGTGGTGAACGGAATGCATTGCATGTACGGCAAGCAGATTGCATGTACGACATGCACGACTTGTACGGGATGCACGGAATGTACGGCAGGCACGTGATATAGGGAATGTACGGCATGTAGGTAATGCACTCAATGTTCCGCATGCACGCGATGTACGGTTCGCACTGGATGTACGGCATGCACGGAATGTACGGCATGAACGACATGTGCCGATTGCACCGAATGTACTGGATGAACGGCATGCACGGAATGCACTCCATGTTTGGAATGCTCGTGATGTACGGCATATACAGGATTTAGGCATGCACGACATGTACTGAATGTACGGCATACACGTGGTGCACGGAATACGGGGATGTACGACATGCACAGAGGATGTACGACATGCACGACATGTACGGCAGGCACGTGATATACGGATTTCACGTGATGCACGGAATGCACTGGATGTACGGCATGCGCGGATGTACGATATACACGACATGTTCTGGATGCAAGGAATGCACACTCCGGGTGTATGAAGTGCATTCCGTACATACTGAGTATCCCGTGCACACAGTGCATGTCGTACATACAGTACATTCCGTGCATCCAGTACATGTCGTACATTAAGTACACCGCGTATACCCCATTCTATATGTTATATTCATCCTATTCAACGCATGCCGAACATGCCGTAAATTCCGTACATCTCGCACATACCGAGAATTCCGTATATTCAGTGCATCCCAAAGTCACATGCACGCCTTACATTCAATGCATTCCTTGCATCCAGAACACGTCGTGTATATCGTACATCCCGCGCATGCCGTACATCCAGTGCATTCCGTGCATCCCGTGCATGCCGTACATTCCGTATATCACGTGCCTGCCGTACATTTTGTGCATACCGTACATCCCGTGCATTTCGTATATCACGTGCCTGCCGCACATGTCGTGCATGCCGTACAACCCTTTTTACGTCGTACATCCAGTATTCCGTGCACCACGTGTATGCCGTACATTCAGTACATGTGGTGCATGCCGTACATCCCGTATATCACGTGCCTGCCGTACATTTCGTACATACCGTACATCACGTGCATTCCGTATATCACGTGCCTGCCGTGCATGCCGTACATCGCCTGTGCACGTCATACATCCAGTGTATTCCGTGCACCACGTGTATGCCGTACATTCAGTACATGCCGTGCATGCCGTACATCCCGTATATGCCGTACATCACGAGCATTCCAAACATTGAATGCATTCCGTGCATGCCGTTCATCTAGTACATTCCGTGCAATCGGCACATGTTGTTCATGCCGTACATCCCGTGCATGCCATACATGGGTGCATAGTGCATTACATGCCGTACATTCACTATATCACGTGCCTGTCGTACATTCCGTGCATCCCGTACAAGTCGTGCATTTCGTACATACAATCTGCTTGCCGTACATCCAATGCATTCCGTACACTACGTGCATGGCGTACATGTCGTGCATGCAGTACTTTCCGTGCATCCGGTACATGTCGTACATGCCGTACATCCCGTGTATGGCGTACATCCCGTACATCCCGTACATCCAGTACATCCCGTACATCCCGTACATCCCGTACATCCAGTACATCCAGTACATCCAGTACATCCCGTACATCCCGTACATCTACAACAATCATAGGAAAGGGTACAATTCTACCGAGTGCACTCCTTCTGGGTGCAATCCTATTAAGGGCAATACTATTGGGTGGAATTGAATGTGTGTGCAATACGCTGTGGGTGAAATTGCTTTGGCTTTTATATAACATGACTGCAGTTAAACTGGTTGCAAGCCATTCAGTGCAATTCACGACCACCACATTTAATTAACCACACTGTGATAAAAACGCAGTAAGTTAACATTGATTTGCATAATTTTCTTATTCAAAATTGTAGTTGCCTTGTGAATGCCAAATTATATACTGTAGATTTTTATTTCATCGATTGGCATTACTATGAATAGTAATAGTTAGTAATAAATATTCGAATCTTTTCTACTGATATTTCAATTTGCTATGCTTCAGAAGGTAATTTGCGGTAAATTTTATCCAATACATCCTGTACATCCCGTACATCCCGTACATCCCGTACATCCAGTACATCCCGTCCATCCCGTACATCTACTACAATCATAGGAAAGGGTCCAATTCTACCGAGTGCAATCCTTCTGGGTGCAATCCTATTAAGGGCAATACTATTGTGTGTAATTGAATGTCTGTGCAATACGCTGTGAATTAAATTGTCTTGGTTTTTATATAAAAAGACTGCAGTTCAACTGGTTGCAAAACATTGAGTGCAATTCTCGACCACCACATTTAATTAACCACACTTTGATAAAAACGCAGTAAGTTAACGTTAATTTTCGTAATTTTTGGATTTTGAAATTAAGTTGCCTTGTGGATGCCAATTTATGGAATGTGGATTTTAATATTATCGCTTGGCATTACTATCAAAGAACAGCGATTTTACTGCATTTTAGTTACAGTATTAGGAATAATTATTCCAAACTTTTTCACTGATAATTCAATTTTCTATGCTTCAAAAGGTAATTTGCGCAAAATTTTATCCAGTACATCCCGTACATCCAGTACATCCCGTACGTCCAGTACATCCCGTACATCCGTACATCCCGTACATCCCGTACATCCCGTACATCCAGTACATCCAGTACCTCCCGTACATCCCGTACATCCCGTACATCCAGTACATCCAGTACAGCCAGTACATCCCGTACATCCCGTACATCCAGTACATCCCGTACATCCCGTACATCTACTACAGTCATAGAAAAGGATCCAATTCTACCGAGTGCAATCCTTCTGGGTGCAATCCTAATAAGGGCAATACTATTGGGTGTAATTGAATGTGTGTGCAATACGCTGTGGGTAAAATTGTCTTGGTTTTTAATATAACAAGACTGCAGTTCAACTGGTTGTAAAACATTGAGTGCAATTCTCGACCACCACATTTAATTAACCACACTTTGATAAAAACGCAGTAAGTTAACTTTAATTTTCATAATTTTTGTGTTTTGAAATTTTAGTTGTCTTGTATATGCCAATTTATGGAATGTGGATTATAATATTATCGCTTGGCATTACTATCAAAGAACAGCGATTTTACTGCATTTTCGTTACAGTGTTAGGAATAAATATGCAAACCTTTTCCACTGATATTTCAATTTTCTATGCTTCAAAAGGTAATTTGCACAAAATTGTATCCAGTACATCCCGTACATCCAGTACATCCCGTACATCCCGTACATCCAGTACATCCCGTACATCCCGTATATCTCGTACATCCCGTACATCCCGTACATCCAGTACATCCCGTACATCCCGTACATCCCGTACATCCCGTACATCCCGTACATCAGTACATCCAGTACATCCAGTACATCCGTACATCCCGTACATCTACAACAATCATAGGAAAGGGTAAATTTCTACCGAGTGCACTCCTTCTGGGTGCAATCCTATTAAGGGCAATACTATTGGGTGTAATTGAATGTGTGTGCAATACGCTGTGGGTGAAATTGCTTTGGCTTTTATATAACATGTCTGCAGTTAAACTGGTTGCAAGCCATTCAGTGCAATTCACGACCACCACATTTAATTAACCACACTGTGATAAAAACGCAGTAAGTTAACATTGATTTGCATATATTTTCTTATTTCAAAATTGTAGTTGCCTTGTGAATGCCAAATTATGTACTGTAGAATTTTATTTCATCGATTGGCATTACTATGAATAGTAATAGTTAGTAAATAATATTCGAATCTTTTCTACTGATATTTCAATTTGCTATGCTTCAAAAGGTAATTTGCGCAAAATTTTATCCGTACATCCAGTACATCCCGTACATCCAGTACATCCGTACATCCCGTACATCTACTACAATCATAGGAAAGGGTCCAATTCTACCGAGTGCAATCCTTCTGGGTGCAATCCTATTAAGGGCAATACTATTGTGTGTAATTGAATGTGTGTGCAATACGCTGTGAATGAAATTGTCTTGGTTTTTATATAAAAAGACTGCAGTTCAACTGGTTGCAAAACATTGAGTGCAATTCTCGACCACCACATTTAATTAACCACACTTTGATAAAAACGCAGTAAGTTAACGTTAATTTTCGTAATTTTTGGATTTTGAAATTAAGTTGCCTTGTGGATGCCAATTTCTGGAATGTGGATTTTGATATTATCGCTTGGCATTACTATCAAAGAACAGCGATTTTACTGCATTTTAGTTACAGTATTAGGAATAAATATTCCAAACTTTTTCACTGATAATTCAATTTTCTATGCTTCAAAAGGTAATTTGCGCAAAATTTTATCCAGTACATCCCGTACATCCAGTACATCCCGTACATCCCGTACATCCAGTACATCCCGTACATCCAGTACATCCCGCAAATTCCTGACATCCAGTACATCCAGTACATCCCGTACATCCCGTACATCCCGTACATCCCGTACATCCCGTACATCCAGTACATCCCGTACATCCAGTACATCCAGTACATCCCGTACATCCCGTACATCCAGTACATCCCGTACATCCCGTACAGTTTTCGAGACACCCGTCCGGCGGTGCATAAAATCGTTGCGACAGGCTACAAACAAGCGAATTTGTCTTACCGATGCGTTCGTTACTGCTGATGCGTGACAGATTCAAAAACACATCTTCATTGATTTGCGTTGCTTGTACCCATAGTTCGGTCGCCAGGCCTGTCTGCCTTGCAATTTAGCATGATAGTTTTTTTCTCGATGTTTTTTGATAGTCCTGATCTTTTAGTTTCACAATCCGAAAACCGTTTGACAGTAAAGCTTGATCACAAGTTAACTATTAAAAATTCCGTAAATTAATCTGAAATTAGCCTGTTTACCCTGCAATTTAACATTATAGTTTTTTTTGATGGTATTTGATAGTCTAAATTTTTTAGTTCCACAATCCGAAAACCGTTTATTTAGAAATTCGTAAATCAAACTAAATTTCTAGTTGGCCATATGCGCAGCGGGAGAGTAGCTAGATGAAATAGATAAAAGCCTAGTGTGTCGAGAAGGCACGTTCCCAAAATCGTTTCAAAATGACGTAAGAATCAATTTTCATGCATTGTTCCGATGTAAAATTTAGTCCGCAATAAAATTATCGATGTTTTGATAGTGTAACTAGATTTTGTGGCAGATTGTTATGTGGTCACAAATCGCAGACGATAAAATGACAAAAACTTCCGGAGTGTGGAGGATCGTTAAGACTTAATAACAAACAGTTACACATTGCGCGTTTAGTGTTGATGATTTTGGGGAAGGCCCTGTCTGAGTGAGCGTCATGAAGCATGGGCGCATATGGTGAGTATTGTGTTAGACATGTAATAAATACGCGAAGTATAGGGTAATAACGGGTTGAAACTGGACGAATTTCAAATAGAATGTTCCATAAATTTGCCTTGTACCAATATAGAATATGTTATCAGAATCAGATGATGCGGATTTGGTGTCGTTGAATGCGCGAACAGAAAAGTACTTAGAGAATTACCACACCAATAAGTTGTACGGTCATGTTATTAAGCGGTGTCTTTAGTTGCTGGGGCCGCTTAAATAGGTGTGCAGTAGAAAAATACGTCCATGTAATGGCTCACATATGTGAAAATGTTTGCTGATAATAAGGTGTCAAGATGTAAGTTTAGGATAATGTCAGCGGCACTGTAGCGTTAGCGTGTTCTCTCTCCCAGTCGAATTCCGTTTCAAGACATTCGCGGGGGTGTCAGCGAGTCCGAAAGGCCGCGCAGTGTAGGTGCATATACGGAGTACGAGAGGTGTGCAAGGCAGCTGTCGGTCCGATGTTCAATATTGGAAATGTCCATACTTGACAGTATAAAAAAAATACTTCGAATAGTGTAAGGTCTAGTATGTTTCAAACATCATAGGGAAGATTACGCTAAGATTAGATGATCGCCAAAGGCCACGCAGTAGTGACGTGCATAATCGGTGGACGTAATAGATCATTAAGTATTACTCACCATCCAGAAGTGTTGTGCACATACCCGTCAGCTAAGCTGCAACGAATCATATGTGAATATGGTGTATGGGATTCGCAATAGTAGGATATTAAAATACACCCAAAATGCTAGCCTGCATAGAGTGTGGGGAATCGCTGATAGTAGACGGCGCAGTGATGTGGGCCCAGAGTGAGCATTAATATATTATTAGAAAATGATTATATTCATAATAGATTATATAACCGGTAAGGGACTAAGACCATTAACAACGTCTTGAATGGAAGTCGGCTCGACACATTGTCTAAACACAATCTCTAAATTAATTGAGTAAAATGATCCGAAATACAGCAAAATGCTCGGTTAAGGGACTCTGTTTTTCAGTTAGGATGTCATGTGAATGTGCTAACCGAGTGAGCCTCCTTGAAAAGCTCAAGTTACGCAACTTAAAAAAAAAAAACGTCGTTTTTTCGGGAGGCTATACGCTGCTTGAGCAGGATGACTTAACCGTATAACTGAGTCGGAAAAAAATTTTGTATATTCTTAAAGAAGATGTCTTAGTCCAATATGTGGGCTCGTGGGCGACTGGGCCATACGCTATTGCCGGCAATCGCTCCCTCCGGTAGCTGAGAATGTCATGGTTAAAGCTAAAAACATAAACCTCCTAAAATCGCATGGTTATAAACGCAAACGCGTATATTGCGCCGTTCTCAATGGAAATTTCGAGCAAACCTGCACCAGGGACAGATATAAATGGATATTATTGTCATTGATGGCCCCTCAGAGAAGACTTTTGTGGTAACGCGCGGTAGCCGGGAGATACTCTTTGTTTGTTACTGCACAAGCGAGAGATAGGGCAGATATAATGATATGGCAAGCATAGGATATTACTTGATCCGATAGACTTCGTGCGGTTCCTGACTATCAGACGCCGTGATTTGTATGGTTCTCTGTGAAACGACTATGTACTACGCCACAACCCAATACACATCAGTGCCTATGCGAAAACATCAGACACATCAAACCAACCAAACCCCATAATGTTGTGCCTCACGTTTTCGGTGTTCGTATTGCAACTCAGACCCATACCAAGGATTTAATAACATCTTAAAACCGCTCTGCGGCCTCGTAACAATGCTTTTATTTAGTCTTGACGTTGAAGTTAATGTTGATCGAGTGGAGGGGGGCTATAAGCCTCTACCGCGTTAGGTGGATCTGTACACTTGATACATTCCCTGCCTGCTGGAAAGTCAGCATTAGTGTCGGTTTTGATAAGCATGATGCTAGAAAAATCTTTTTCAGTTGATAAGACAAATAAGGCCGTGTTTATAATCGATTCCGGAGATATATTACACATTTAGGGCCACGGTGCAGATCTAAGCCTGACAGTCCATGAAGGACTGCTTGTACACAAACTTATAGATTAAGCTTGTATTGTTAGTAATCTCGTGGCAAATAATTATGCGCTAGATAAGAGTAGTGGTACAAGCACTCCCCCAGAGAGTAAATATTAACACGACATCGTCATAGTTTCAGATCTTATCTGTGAATTATTGAGTTTGATTGAGGATATCTTGTGTGTGAGTACCGATTTGAAAGTACCGATCTTTTTTGAAGCTTTATTAGACAGAAGAGTAAAAACATTTTATAGAGACGCTCCACAAAATATGGAGTCATAGAGGGTCAGACGTGTGGAGTCAAGTTCCAACTCGTGGGGGAAGTGTGTTGAATAAGTTTTTTGAAAAAAGAACGCGTTTCAACCGTCCCGGATTAATCGAGGGACACCCCAACTGTAAATATTGATTGGCCGAGGGAAATAATGTCACACGGCCCTTTATAGTTTTTTCGTGGGCGAAAGGTACCGTGTAAACGAATGATAAAATTTTTCGTGAAGTTTAGTAAGATGGTTACCATAATAACCAAAAAAAAATACAAAGGTATAACATGTTTCCTTTCAACGTAACGAGAAGTCTTTAAAATATTTCTAATTTCGGCTATCTTTCGCACTTTACATAACAGTTGCTTATATTGAACATTTAACTAATGTTAGAAAGTCGGACTAATGTAGAAATAAAGACTGTTCGTATGCTGCAGGAAAGCCTGTTGCAATATGTAAGTTTATCCTGGAATAATACATTTAATAGTCCTACAGCTGTAAAATTATATAACAATTCCCAAATAGTTGTAAACCAATAACATCTAACACTAATGGAATGAGCATGTGTTGCATTGTTATCCTTGAGGCCTAATGTGAAGCCACGATGATTTCATCTAGTCTTAGCCCCTTTCGTGTGCCTGAAAACATTAGCCTCTACTGCAGTCCGAAAGCAGGGATAAGTTTTGTTGATATTTTATAACTAGACACGAGTAGTTGATTCATAATAGAAAAATATATAAAAAAGTGTCTAGCAACAGAGTATTAGCCATTAAGATAAACAAAAGAATATTGTGTCCTATCTCGGTAACAAATAGTTCAAATTTTCTCAAGCGATTCATAATCCGCAACGATTTCTACTTGAAATTTGTAATTGTTGCCATATAGGCGTGATTTTCGCGCATCCTTATAGCGACATGACTGTGTTTGTATACGCGCATCGAATCGTACAGGCTCACTTTTTATACGCTTGTTGGGGGTAAACGATTCGCTAAGGTCCTGCGAGCGCTCGGGCGGATTGGCCATTATTCATAAAATGGTCGAGGTAACTTATTCAATGGGCGAAGTCGGACCGCCTATAAAAATTCTGCCGTCGCCCGCTGCCCTCACTAATAATGTGTACAAGCACTTCGACCCACCTCGGCAGTAATGAACTGTACCGCTAGTAATATAATCGTGTTTAAGGATATATCGACAATAGTGAAAGTCAAGAAAGAACACCAGTGGGGCAAGACGCAATAAAGCTCGTGGTTTGATCGAGCCTGTATAGGACGGACATTGTCGATGGTATCCTACACAACCTTTCCATATTGTGGCTTGAGAAACGCTCACAAAATAGTTGAGAGCAACATGGACGCGCGCTTTTAATCAGTGCGCTAGGTCCGTGTATTATCCCTCATTGATTAGTATAGGGTAAAACACATTGGTCCTTATATGGAAGGAAACACGATCTTATGGTTAGTGAACTGTCCATGGAGTTATATGTAATGCTCTTCGGACAAAAAGCTCGTCGGAAAGGATTCTGTCAAGCTGATTATGTCTTGTTAGGGCAAGCATGGCCGAGATTACCAACGATATGGGTAGACAATTAATGTCGGCTTGTGCTACATATTACTTGTCCACCGGCTGTGGTATGGAAGTATATTTACTGTACAGAGCATATGGGTATATGTTCTTATCAAGTAGTAAATTGTTCACCATCTATGAAGGCTATTGTTAATGCTCGGTCACACCATGCTTGGTTTCTAACCTTTCGGGATGAGTGTAAGATAGGCGCATGGCAATTGATTTTTATTCAACGTATTTCGGCAAAAGATTACAAGCTTTAGATAAACCGGTTGTGTATGCATCCTTTGGTAAACGGCGTCTCACGCGCTAACTGAATGTTGAATAGAACCAAAATGTGGGGTACCCTCCAAATTGAAATGTCTACGTGAAAATGCGTCGAACTAGACGTTCAGTCGCACACTTCAACGATCAGACATTTTGTTGTTCCATGCGCATAAGAACACGTGTCTTGGTCGGCACTTCTTCCCGTCCTAATTCAATTCTTTGTGTATGCGCCTGATGTAGTAATTTCCTTGCTATTGTGGCAGCGGGCAGTGGGATCGGAATTTGTAGTTTCGTATCGGGAACGAATCACGCCGTGCACTGACTTGATAATACTGTGGATACAGTACTCCAAAGTTTTGGTCTTTGGAACCATACGATTGACTACTGCCTATGACTAGTCGTTCTTGTCCTAAGTTGTGTGCCAATAGACCAATACAGGCCGAAAAATTGGTCTTATCTTCACGCAGACGTCTGGAACGAGCTCTCATTCAAAGAGTCGTGTTGCAAAAAAAGCAGGCCGATGTAGCCGGCCCGCTATTATCCTTTAGATAATTCTATAGTACAAAGTGAAATGTGCCATCGCTAAACCAGCTATGCGTCTTGAATGCGAATTCAATGATGTAATGATATGGTACATGCATTGAAACAGGCAGGAGGTGATGTCTTTTGTGGAGTGAGAATTTGTCACGAAACTCGTCCGGATAGCAGTACCTGTAAGGAAAACCTTCTAACTGCAATGTTCTTAGTGCTATTATACAATAAGATGTGGGTGACCGCAGCAGACGTGCACTCTGCACTGATAAAGCCCGAACCAGGTGATCGACAATCATGTCTAAGGTCGGTGTCTAAATCTAATCCAGTAGAGCTACACTCTGGTTCACCGTTGTTATCGTTTCAATGTGTTTATATGCTGGGGGGCTATGCATAGGGACATGCAAAGATGTGGTTGTGTCTCAAATGATCCCCACGTGGATTATGTTGGTTCGTCTTAACTATGCCATAAGCAGTTTTCAATGCAGACTCGCTGTTTTCAAACAAAATGTCACTCATGATATTTCCAGGAGTACCCGGTTGTTAATGTGTCGGGGAGTTTACAATGGGATTTACCAGTTGTCAGGACTATGGTGCGCAAATCGTCCCCAATGCACTGTTTTTCTAGAGCTTATCCAATGAGAAGTATTTATGGCCTCAGGTATTGTGTATTGTACTTGTATGCGGATTCTTGAAATCTGCAATATTAGAATATTTATACCAGTCTGATGTCAAGTAATCAGTTCTCAAAGCAATGAATATTTTTCTACACTCTTTTGGGGGTATCCGAGGTAGAGAGTGGTATGGGCGCGATGGGTGGATTATCTGCAACGCCATTTCGAATTGGTTATAATGTCGCGCGTCAGATGTCTTAGCATCTCAGGGATTAGTTTTTACAAACAGATTAAGGATACGCATGCAGTAGATCGCCAGTTTTATATCGTTGTTCTATCCATCGAATGGTAAGCGTCGTTCTGAGACGGCCATCTTCACAGGATACTAGGTCATGGTTGTGCCCAGAGGATCGAGCCGTCGTGCCTAATCCTGTATTCTTGTTATATATGAAGGAATCCTTGCCCGAATAATCGGATATGTGGACACGTTTTTTGCATCCTGATGTGACGACTATTAATGTATTGAATGAAAAAGCTTAATACGGGACGAGCTCTATGCTTAAGTAAAAATGCTCCGGCTTTGTCAGAATGAATACTGAAGTGGGTGTCAATTGCAATGTAATCGCTCAACGCTTGAAAGACTAAAGTTTTGTCATTGTAATCGTTGCGAATACAGAGCTACGACCTATCTCTAAGGTGCTCGTGTCTCCTGTACTGCATTTAAGGGGGGATTTTCACGTGCTGGGTTTCGGTTGGACTCACAATTTCTAAAGAAGTTGAGTTGGTAGTAATATGATAGTATGGGCACCTATTAGTGCGAAAGATGCTTCAATAATTCTGTTAGTTCGAGCTAGTCAGTTTTTGTGTCCAGCTTACTCTATATAGAGGGATGCACACGGTGAAAAATGTGTGGTGATTTTGGCGTACTCATCACTTTGGCCGGGAATTTGGACAGAAAGTAAACGCTACTATAATGGGAATTGATCTTCGACCTCTCTGAAGCATCGGCAGTTTAGCATGTATTGCTCGAACATAAGGAGTCCGAGAATTGTTAAGAATCACGGTTGCCATCTCTGTCATCTGGTGTGTTTCAATATTAAAAGAAAGGGCCAAAAAGGTACGCAACGCGCGAAAAAATATCGTTTAGTCCGTCTGATGGCTAATATGGCGACCTACTCTGCAGGCCCCGTCTAGTATTTGCTTAATTTTGTTATGCTATACAAAGGTTTAAGGAAATTGGAGTTTACATCGAGCGGGTATTGTGTATCCTACCGGGTATAGGTTAGAAAAATGAGCCTTAACAAGCGATAGAAAATCAAATTTAGTTCATGTGGAGGTATAATGGATTAAATGGCTACTCAGAAAATATGTTTTTATTCTATTTGGGAACACCTAGAGGTTTTTTTCTCTCGACGATTTACAGTCCCAATCAGAGATGTGAGCCGCAGACCTCATCGTGCGATGGAGACTAGGTTGGAAACTGGGATGATTTTTCGTTTTGGTCTTTGTCATATTTTTTGTTGATTTGTGCCTGTGGACAGAGAGGTGGTGGGTGGAGGATAGCAGTAAAAAAGTGCTGAACGGTGAAATAGGCGCTAGAGCACGGCGTGGCGTTCATTCATTCCTCTGTGAAGATTATTCAGGTTGACAACTCTCCCGTTCGTGCGAACCTGCGGCGTGAGCAGTAGAGATGTGTGGCTCTCGTTAGCGGTATTTCCTTCGCAGAGGGAGCGTTCTGGGACACCCAATCAGAGGTCGCTGTTCGCCATATGGTTTATGCCCGTCCATTCGCGGTTGTTTCCTTCTCCCACAAAAGCTATTAACCTAATGCTATATCCGATCCACCTCCTAGAGCACCTTGTTGATAGATGGATATCCTAGTACAGCTGCCTAGTTTAAATTACGATCCAAACTGCGCGGGCCTAACGGAAGCGAACGTGTAAGAAAGCGGTGAGTGTGTCTCGGTTGATTTTAAGTTTTGCTATTGTTCCCATATGCCGACGTAGGTCCCACTAAATAATGAATCCCATACTATAAAGGCTATGTCCCCTACTAATGAGGCTATGTCCCTACTGAAATAGGCTATGACCCATACTAAAAGTGGCCTATGTCTCTACTAAAAAGGCTATGTCCCCCTACTAAATAGCTATGAATAGGTTATGTGTCCTATAAAAAGGGCTATGTCCTTACTAAATAGGCTATGTTTTACGAAATAGGCTATCTCCTACTAAAATGGGATACTTCCCACTAAGAGGTTATGTTCCTACTAATAGTTTTGTAGGGAACAGTAGACTAATTAGTACAGAGTAGGGACATTACCGCAGCCTCTTACAGCTTAACCCCATATGGCGAACCACGACCTCCTTTATTTCCCCCGCCATGCAGATATCAGTTACGATTCGGGGGGTGGATGTTTTTTCTTGGATTACCTTAATTTCTTATTTTTCCTGTGCTTTGGACCATTGTTGGCGGAGGTAAGCAGATAAGCAGTGCGCACGTTGAGCGGCGAAGTGCGTCCAGCGACATATCCATATAATCATCATTACTTGACGGGATTCGGAACCTGCGTCAAGACAATCAGAAATGCGTTAGCTCGAAGCGTATTCCCATAGATGTACCGATTGAGCTAACCTGGCACCCGGTAAAATATCCTCTTTAGTAGGGGCATAGTTCTTTTTAGTATGGACATAACGGACATATGGGACATAGCCTTTTTAGTATGGGACATCTTTTTTGAAGACTCACAGTAGGCGACGGATGTCTGCTGCTGCTTACGGGGAATATTTCATTTTGGTCTACCTACCTCGGGAAACCCTAAGGATTGAGAGAAAGATTTCTGTTGGAATCAGGTTTGATCATTTATGTCTTGTCATTCTGGGGGTAGCAATGCCATCCAGCACAAGCCAGGTAAACGAGCTGGTGACCACACAGGCCAATTTATGGCAAAGAAACAGGCCACGGAAATGGCATCCGGGATACAAAACAAAGAACTTGGCCCAGAGCTTGTGAACTATGTTGTTTTGAAAGGGGTTGACCGCAAGTTACGAAGCTATCGACCTACAATAGTCGAAAGCTCACCTAATTCTTTACTGGGTGTTGTGAAAGACATAAGGGTACTGTCATCAGGTGACTTAAGAGTTGAATGCAACCCAAATTGAACGATTGCTTAACTGTAATATGATTGGAACTAGTTAATACAAAATACCAATACAAGCAGAATTAATTCCGAAGTTAGACATTATTACGCGAGTTGTAATCAGTGGCGATGAGGCCACTGGAGATGACAAATGAAGAGATACAAAGCGAAACACAAAGAAAAAAACAAACACGTAACATATGTTAGACGACTTAAGATGCGCTCACAGAAATTACCCAATTATCTGGAAAATGAAAACCTTGTTCATTTGAGATCAGCCTCACAAATCAAAACTATACTCAAAGATAGTCTCTCGGTACTTCTCGGTTTTGACACCCAGACTGTGAAGATTTGATATCTTAACTTTAGAACCAGAACTTACAAACCCTTGCCTACACGTTGCTTTCAATGCAACGTTTTGGTCATGTTGCGAAATTTTGCCGCAGTGTTAAAAGATGTGCTAGATGTGGCAGTCGTGATCATGCACAGGAAAATTGTTTAAATTCACCCAAATGTGTAAATTGTTATGGCCTCATAGTGCAGGATATGCTGGCTGCAAAAAGTATCGTACAGAAACTAAAATTCTAGCAATGACTGCAACAAAAAATATTTCCTATTTCGAAGCCAAGGAAAATTTAGCCCAAACTAATAATTTAAACCAATTGACCCCACATGATTTTCCCACCTTACCCAAGTCAATATGTCACAGCCTTTGAAACACAGGACATCTTTCGCTCAAGCAGTGAGAACAAAAAATTCTCAATCTGCTCCATATCGGGTTACCCAAGCCAGCCTTCTCCAAATTGGTCAAATTATATTCTGAACAACCTCCGCATTGGTCAAATGTTACTCGACGACCTCCGAATTTACCATCACAAGGACCATAGTATGTCATGCGGAAATGATCAGAGATCACAAGCAATTCCGATCAAGAGGTTATGATTTCCTCAACCGGTGTTATTTCTAGCTTTTATATCAGAAGTTATTAGCTCCACGATCGCTCAAAAAGAGTCTGGTTCCTTGATAGACGTGCATACTATCGTGTCGACATCAGTTGCCAGGTTAGGCCTAATGATCAATGCTGACTGTATTAGGCATCTACGCTCTAATGACATAGAACTTGATGATATCATGGATGGAAGTAACTAACTTAATGCCTTAAATATCATACAATGGAACTGCAGAGGTATTTATCGAAAACTATTTGAATTCAAACATTATATTCAGGAAATGGCATGTAAACCAGACTTGATGTGCTCCCAGAGACCCCCTCGTTTCACGATATACACCGGTACTGCCAGGATATGCCTTGTTTCGTAAAGATAGAAATTTGCATGGAGGTGGCGTTGCAATTTTCATTCGAAGTAGCCTGCCATTTATTGAAGTAGATATTGTATCACCTCAAAGTGTTGAGGCCCAGTGTCTTGAGGTAACCGGCATTAAATTTCTTAATATCTACATTCCACCACACGCTGTTAACTTCCAAGTAGACTTCAACGACATAATTGACCAGTTGGGTGGGAAGTTCCTAATTGCAGGTGACTTTAACGCCCACCACCCACTCTGGAGTAATCGTACACCGAACAACCGTGGTGCTATATTATACTCAACTATGGAGAGACATAACATGACAATTTTAAATACAAATGTTATAACAATATTGGACTTGTCCAATAATGTAGCAGAACGATGGTCCTTGCTAGATCTCACCTTCGCATCTCAATCCCTTGCCCACAAATGCCAAACATCCGTTATTGATGATTTTTTAGGTAGCGATCATCGTATGGTTTGTACGGGCAAAAATGAAGTCACATATAAACTAAATTCACACGTTGCAAGGTGGGTATACAAGTCAGCTGACTGGGATAAATTCTCAATCTCGTGTTCAACTTCAATTAATGATACTATTGTATCTAATGACATTGACAAGTTTAGTGATTCAGTTACGTCAAATATTCACAATGCCGCATCAGAGGCAATTCCTCGTTCAAAGCCTTTTACCAAAAATGGTGTTCCATGGTGGGATAAGGATTGTGAAAAAGCAGTTCGCGTAAAGCGTGCAGCATATTTAAAAATGAAAAGAACTTTTAACCCACAAGATATCACATATTTTAAACGCTGTAGGGCACTTGCAAGGAAAATTGTACTAAATGTCAAACGCGAATGTTGGAGAAAATACTGTGATTCAATCGATAATAACACTAAAGTTTCTCAAGTTTGGTCTATGGTAAAGGGATTTTCTAGACAAGGTCATAAGTTTGGAGTACGCATCCTTACTTATAATAATCAAAAAATTGTCTCTGAAAGCGGCATATCTAATGTGCTCGCTACAATATATGCAAGTATATCAAGCTCAGATAATTATGACCCAGATTTATAAATCCGCAAACATTCTTTCGATTTGAATGTTGAGGCTGCTACGCTAGCACCACGGCAAGACCAGAACCTCGACTTCCCAATCACTCTCGCTCCAAATTACGTACAGCGCTAAAACACGTAAATCTACTTCGCCTGGCCAAGCTGACATAGGATATCCAACGTTGAGCCACATTCCCGCATATCTGTAGGCATCCCCTCTGAAGTGGCGATCTTTGCAGACGATGTTGCTTTTTGGGAAACTGACTTGAAAATTGAGAATATACTTCCTAGGGTGCAGTCCTCCTTAGATAAAGTACAAAAATGGTGCAGTTTGTGGGGTTTTCGAATATCTAGAGCAAAGTCAACATTCCTTCTATTCACGAGAAAACGGAAAGTGCCAAACTTACATCTAACAGTGGATGGCGTCCCATTGAACAGATCGATGCATTTTAAATATCTGGGTGTCATTTTTGATCCCGTTCTCAATTACAAGAAACACATTGAATACGTTCAAACAAAATGCCTTAAAAGAACAAACCTTTTGCGACTACTTTCTGGAACCTCGTGAGGAGCCGCAAAGGGTCCTTTGCTCACATTATACCGATCTCTCATCCGCTCTCTTATTGAATATGGAATGGAAGCGTACTTTTTTGCTCCGCTCACATTGTTGGAACCAGTAAAAAAAATTCAGAACTCATGTCTAAGAATTTGCTGTGGCGCGATGCCGAGCTCCAGTATTATCTCCATGCAGGCTTCATCAGCAGAAATGCCATTACATATTCGGCATCTTATGAAATGCTTATTTTACAAATGTCATCTTCTGTCGTACCCATATCACCCAACCCATACGATAATACTAACTCGTGGCAGGAAATTTACCCGGACTGCACAAAATTTATGTCTTTCAATATGCTTACGAAAGTCTTCATTATTTCAACAATTTACCATTAGAAAGATATTCAACGCCATTGATTCCTTATTGGACTCAAATTTGTCCTTGTGTTGACCTTACGTTAACCAAAGTTCTCACTAAAGCAGATCCTCCTGAAGTTATTCGTCTTTACTTGGTTGAACACACATCACAACATTATCCAGGTTTCTTAGAGATTTTCACTGATGATTCCAAAAATATGAGTGGTTGTGGGCTGCTTTTTACATACCTTCCAAATCGGTCCAGTGTAGCTATACCTTGCCAAACACCTTGCTCACCATACAGTGCTGAACTATATGCGATCCTTCAGTCACTAAAATGGATATGTGACCAACACGATGTACACGAAGCTGCTATCTTGTCGGACTGTCTGAGTGCATTGCAGAATATTCAATATTCAGTGGATTCTAACAATGAATTCATTTCCAACATTAAGACCCTGTATACTCAACTGCTGAATAACAGAGAATGTTGTATTGTTTTTATTTGGATTCCTGGACATAAAGATATTCCTGGAAATGAGCGAGTTGATATTTTAGCAAAGAATGCTACTAGTTCTGTAGATATAGTCCCTATGGATATTGAGAAACGAGAGGCACTATCTCTATTGTCAGACGTTTGTCATCGTAAATGGAATATTCGAGTATAATGAAAGTGAAGATGGTACCCACTACAAAATGTTTCATCCTGAACTTCCTATATCCCAAAACGTCAACCTCTGTCGCAAATACCAAGCAATGTTGTTTCGTCTAAAATTCGGCCTTAACCGGTTAAATGGTCATTTATATAAAATTGGGTGTCATGAGGATGGACTATGTAATTTTTGTCATATCAAAGAGACTGTTGCCCATTTGATTTTATTTTGTAGATGTTTTGATGGCCAACGATCCATATTACTTCAATTATGTGCTAGTTTAGATGTACCTTTTAGGTTGTCTTATTTACTTACTGATGAAGGAATTGCATTAGATGTATTAAGATTTGTTGAATCTACTGGTAGACTCGTTTGATACTTATTTTGTTTTTTATATTCATAATCCAACTCTTTCTTTTATATTTGCCTGAATTGACCTGGCGCAAAAAGCTTTGTTTAAGCTATAAGCGCCATTAACTCTTTTATCCCATCCCCATCCATAGTATGGGACATAAC